>JBBPBS010000577.1:6524176-6554584 GCA_037974835.1 Cicer judaicum
AAATCGGTTAAATTTGGTAAATTTTTAAGGAAAATTATAAGCTAATAATAATCACAAATAGATTTCCTAATATTTTGTGAAATTGAATTCTTTTTTAAGTGGTGAAATAATATATTCAAGTTATTTCTAATACGTTGATCTATTTAAATTTAAAAATTTGTTCAAATTTGATCGAAAAAATAATATATTTGAAGTTTCATATATTATTATATTATATTTCAAAGAAAACTAAAGTTTGTATGTAATACATAAGAAAATTAGTAGTTTACATAAATAAAATCCTATAAATTATTATTTACTTTTTTGTTATAATTTTGATTTTTAGTCACTAGAAAAGTATTTAAAATACCAAAATAAATGTTTACATTAAATAATATCCACCATTATCGTTAATAATTATTTTTATTTCTTTCCATTTGAGACTTTAAGAACCCAGTTGATTGTCTCTTATTGTGAACTTGTTTGGCGGTTTCTTTTCCTTCTTGTTCATCCATAAATTAATTAGTTATATTTTTTACCTTCTTGTTAGTCTATAAATTAATTAGTTGTAATATTTATCAAAGAAATCTATTAATTATAATTTATTTCCTGTAAAGGCTGTATCGAAATTATGTAACTGTAAAATGTTATTATGTTAAGATATACAATACTACACACGCCAATCAAAGCTTGAGAATAATAAAATCGTTTAATCATTGAATTTTTTCTTGTCAAAAGAATCATTTGATTTAAAAATAAATAAAAAAAGATCGTAGAAAATATTATAGACTCAAACAATTACTAACCATTTAAATTTTATTATTGAGTTTTTGGAACCGGGTATTGTTGGGTTTTTGTAATTAAAGTTTTCTTTGGGTTTGGCGTCATCTCCTTATAAAGCACGTTTTGCCTTAAAACATTTTTTGTTTTAATTTTCTAATTATTTTTGCTAGTTTACTTATTAAAAATGACATAAGAGACTTTCGGATTTTTTACCAAAATATCTCCTTTTTAGAAAAATTTAACTAAATTGTCCTAATTTTAAAAGTTGTTACCAAAATATTTTACTTTTTAAGTTTAGTGGAAAAACTGTTCTTATGGGAACGATATGTTAAAGAGGCTAAAATTTTTCCTCTAATAGGAAGTCGCATCCCCGACCAGCGACCTCCTAAAGGATTTTTCAAATTCATTTTTTAATTTTTTTTATATAATTTAAATAATTTTTAAAAAGAAAAAACAATCGGAATTGTCGAACTCTTTATCCTTCCCCTTGTTTTAACTAATCAGGTAGATGTGTCCCATTTTTAAGAATTTAACAGAGAATATATATATATATAATCTTTCATATAATAAAATATCATAAAGCAAAAACATCAGAGGTAGAGAACAATATACAAAAATTCATTTTAGTAATTTACACGTCTAAAATCAATTGAGTTACACTATTCAAACAACATCTTTGATATAAATTACTTTCGTCATAAAGGTATCTAAACATAAATAATTTTATATTTAATGTACTTTAAATTAAAATTAACTTTTGTTACTATAAACGCATACTAAAAATTGTAATAGATAGAATTGTTAAAAAAAATTAATTCTAAACTTCTTTTCATAATATATCATAAAATATTTTATTTTTCATGATCTAGTCCAATAAATTTATTTTAAGTATTCTCGGTAAAAATGTTAAGGGTAAAGTTACGTAAAATGGACTACCTGATTCCTATAGGACGGACCGAGTTAAATAATTAGATTTTATCATATCAAATTAAAAACACGTTTTTAATATAAATTATAAAATTAGTGTTTAAGTTTGACCTTATAGCTACAAATTTTTATATACTGATACATATTTTATTTATAATTACAGTCATTTTATAAATAAAAAAAGACATAATTTTCTACTATTTGAATTTTTAATCAAGTAAATTTACATCAAAATATAAATATAATTACGCAGAAACATTGCAGGGTTCCCATTGTTTGTAACAATTCCAAAGGTATAATGTCTCCTTCTATCTAGGACTGTGCAAAAACACCGGTTTTAAAATCAAAATTCATAATCGGATATGAAACCATTTTTAATAACCGGTTAAAATAATATGGATATAAACCAATTTATTTAAAATCGGTCGGATAACCAACCACATTTTATTTTTGGATTTGGATTTAAACCGGATTTTATCCACCCAACTCCAAAATTCCAATCTCAATCTCAGAACCCTAAACCCCCAAAACTTTCAAAAGCAAATTCGGTTGCGTTTTCCGACGGTGTTTTCCGGCCGCGTTTTCCGGCAACGTTTCCCGGCAATCTTTCCCAGCAACCTGAGATATCTTGTGCTACGAATCACCATCTTCGTGCAAACTTCAATTTCTTCCATAATGCTTTACATAGGGTAACCCTATTTTATTCTTTTAACTCTCGCTTTCTGATTCCCCTAATCAAGATTGGGGTTTTTTTTTTCTTTCAATTTCGCTTTCGATGCAAAACCTTCTGATTTTTAATTCATAATCTCATCTAGTAACTCCTTTTTCTTTTCTTCCTTTTTTCTTTATGTTTTTGTATAGTTTCTTTTTCAAAATTAGAACTGCTTACCTACCTGTTTTTGTATACATGGATGCTTATGGAAGAATTTGTTAGTGTTTTGATTATGCTAATAGATTAAGGAGAAGTGTTCTTGTTGATATTATTAGTGTTGCTACTGTTTAATCCCTTTTCTTTTGTTGTTGTTTTGGTTCGATTAATTTTGTAATGATTCTTTGACGAATGAAGCTAAACAACCAGAGCTAGCAGCAAGTATGATGATTCTGTAGTTTTATATATTTCTCTCATTCCTTTGTTTGTGCAGGATCCTCCATCAGTTCCATCTCTGGTGGCAGTGAAATGGGCTAGCTGGTTAAGGAATTCATCATTTGTCATAGATTGGCATAATTTTGGATATACTCTATTTGGACTGTCACTGGGAAGGAATAGCCGTTTTGTCTCTTTATACAAATGGTATTAGTATATCATCTTTAACTTTTATATTTTGTTGATAACAGTATTGTCAATTGCAAATCGTGAAAGATAATCGTTTGTTCAAATTGTGTATGCGACAACAAAATAGTTTTACTAAACAGTGCATTGCTAACAGTAACAATTTATTCAAATATCAATACTGTATAGCGCCGCTATAGTCTCTATTTGACAATAATGGATAATAAGGATTTTTCTCTTTGGCCTTTCACGACATTTGCTTTCTTAAACTTGTTGCTAATGTGATTATTCTTTTTTTGGTTCTAATTAGGTTTGAGAAGCATTATGGAAAAATGGCAGATGCTTCTCTATGTATAACAACTTGATGATCATGAGTTGAAGCTTCATCATCATGAGTTGCAGCTTTATTCTTAGTCCTTTGAGCCATTTCTAGTTCCATTTTTATACACATGAGAGACTATTTTTATGTTTGTTGAGTTTTATTACTACACTTAAGAACTTTTCTCATTTTATGTGTCACTTGAAGTTAGATAAAATTGGAAAATCATTGTGTGACTTGAAGTATTCATTAAATTACAGTGTGTAATTGTTCTTGATATAGTTAGTATATGACTTTTGAAGATATTGACTCAATTAGTTACTTGACTCCCTTTATACTAGCAAATGTTTAAAGGGAGATGCTTCAAAAATTTACTTATATTTTTGTGATTTTGAGTTGGTTTGAGAATTTTATCGATTTTTTATAAATAGTCGATTTTGAAATTATGCCTAAATTGTTTTTAAAAATATCTATTTATATACTAGCAAATGTTTAAAGGGAGATGCTTAAAAATTTACTTATATTTTGTGATTTTGAGTTGGTTTGAGAATTTTATCGATTTTTTATAAATAGTCGGTTTTGAAATTATGCCTAAATTGTTTTTTAAAAATATCTATTTATACTAGCAAATGTTTAAAGGGAGATGCTTTAAAAATTTACTTATATTTTGTGATTTTGAGTTGGTTTGAGAATTTTAACGATTTTTTATAAATAGTCGGTTTTGAAATTATGCCTAAATTGTTTTTTAAAAATATCTATTTATACTAGCAAATGTTTAAAGGGAGATGCTTCAAAAATTTACTTATATTTTGTGATTTTGAGTTGGTTTGAGAATTTTATCGATTTTTTTATAAATAGTCGGTTTTGAAATTATGCCTAAATTGTTTTTTAAAAATATCTATTTATACTAGCAAATGTTTAAAGGGAGATGCTTCAAAAATTTACTTATATTTTATGATTTTGAGTTGGTTTGAGAATTTTATCGATTTTTTATAAATAGTCGGTTTTAAAATTATGCCTAAATTGTTTTTTAAAAATATCTATTTATACTAGCAAATGTTTAAAGGGAGATGCTTAAAAAATTTACTTATATTTTGTGATTTTGAGTTGGTTTGAGAATTTTATCGATTTTTTTATAAATAGTCGGTTTTTAAATTATGCCTAAATTGTTTTTTAAAAATAGATATTTAAAATTAACCAAATTTTAAATGATTTTGAGAAAAAATCGATTTTAAAATTGATTTTTTAAATTTGGTTGCATAAAAAAAACCGGTTATTTAACCATAACCAGTTTTATAATTGATTTTATAATCGGTTTTAGACCAAATAATAGGTTTGGTTATAAATCCAAATCCACATATTGGTTTTTAAATAGATATGGTTTGGTTTTTTGTTTAAATCAACCATGCACAGTCCTACTTCTATGAATGAGCTAGTTTAAGGTTCATAAGTTCTTTGAAGTATCTTGTCATTCGCCTACTGCTCCAAGGATAACACAAGTCGATTAGATTGCTTCTCCTCCTTTTTGGAACAAGTGCAACACTGATTCTTTGTTTGTGGTTCAAGTCTTCACTGATTCCTCCATTGTTCCTTTACAACTTCAAAATAGATGGTCAATTTATTTGAAAATTATTAGAGACTTTCGTTTTTAAAGTTACCCATGGTTTTATAAAAGAGAATATTTGTGTCAATAGATCGGCTAATGAAGAGTTTGTTATCAATGAGTTGAATTGATGAAAATTCATGTCAACTTATATTAGAGAAGATTTTTTCTGCAATGGAATTGGACTTTCTAAGTTTCGTTTTCATTGATTTCTAGATAGGTTTGGTGTCGTCCGTAATCTTTTATTTATTTTCTACAATATTTTTTGATGTGTTAACAATGAAAAGAGTAAGAAGAGAGACAACCAAGAGACGACTACTTTAGGGTTTCATAATATAGAATGAACCAAACTTAAGTTAATAGGGTTACAATGAGTATATATATAAAACAAATAGAAATATCTAAAATACCCTTACTACTAGAAATATCTAAAATACTCTTACTACTAATATATAATAATATTATTTAACATCTCCCCTCAAACTCACGATGCATTAACATGGAGCGTCGAGAGTTTGTCAACTAAAACAAAACGAAAACCTTTAAAGGAATGCATCTTTATGAACAAATCAGCAATCTGTAAAGAAGAGTACGAATACTGGTCATTTTGACTACAGGAGCAAAAGTTTCTTCATCAAGTCGGTTCCTTTGCACAAACCCATGAATCAAAACACCCAAATCCAAAACACTCAAATCAGCAACGGCAGGAAGAACACTGATAATCGTCACTTTATTCATTTCCACATCCAAATTTCCCTCATTTCGCAAAACAACTTCAATGCATCGTGCGGTCGTCTACTCTCACAATATCCTCTAATCATCGCATTCCAGCTAAGCACATTCTTCACAGGCATACAATCAAACATTAACCTAGCCGCCACGACATCACCATCCTCACAATAACCATGAACCATACTAGTCCAAGAAATAACATTCTTATCCTTCATCTTACCAAACAAATCCCTCGCCAAATCCATACACCCCATTTTAACATACCCATCAATCATTACATTAAAAGCAACAATATCTCTATCAGGCATAACATTAAAAAGCTTCCTGGCCTCACTCATATCCCCACACCTAGCATACCCAACAATAACAGCAGTCCAAGAAACCAAACTTCTCACAGATATTTCATCAAACACCTTCCTAGCACTTCCTAGAAAACCAAATTTCACATACATATCAACCAAAGAAGTCCCAACATACAAATCAAACCGAAACCAAATCAAACCAAACTAAACAACATCAAACCAAACTAACCAAAGAGAGAAGCAACCAATAACAATAGAGTGTTGATTTAGAGAGAAGCAACCAAAGAGAACAATCAATATGGAGAGAAGCAACAAAGAAAATCACTAGAGAGAGGAGCAATCGAACAGAAGAAGCAACAGAGAGAGCGACAACACAGAAGAAAGCAACCAAAGAGATAGGAGAGACGAACAATTAAATTACCAACCAAATCACCAAAGAGCCACAACAATTGAAATCATGTGAACCAAACCAAAATCAGAACTAGAGTCAATGGTAGGAGGACCAAAAACAACAACATTGGACGATGGTCCCCTAAAATTCTTCTTATGTGCTCTCCCCAATTTAGGACAATGTGTTTTCCAATGTGCTTGAAGAGAATCATCCTTAGCACCAGCCATAACAAATGATGACAGGAAAATACGACAAACACAATCACTGAGACAAAATAAATTAGGGATAATTTGCTGCTGTGCGAGCACGATTTCTCCCTCTCCAGACGTTGTTTCGCCGATCCGACCGTTGAAGACGAAGACCTGAATGTTGCGAACCTGCTGTCCAGAAATCAGCCCGATCCAACGGTTAACGAATGCGCAATCGATGTTTTTATGACACTGATTTAACAAAATCGGGAATATGTTACTCTTCTCTTTTCTTTACAATAGATCCCAAACTGTTGGGAACTCGAGAGCGGAATAGAGGCGGAATCGTTCAAGGAGGATCAAAATAGGCTCTGATACCATGTTAACAATGAAAAGAGTAAGAAGAGAGACAACCAAGAGACGACTACTTTAGGGTTTCATAATATAGAATGAACCAAACTTAAGTTAATAGGGTTACAATGAGTATATATATAAAACAAATAGAAATATCTAAAATACTCTTACTACTAGAAATATCTAAAATACTCTTACTACTAGTATATAATAATATTATTTAACATAATGTACTTCTAATCATTGTTGATTTTCTAATTTACTAACATAATTGAGATTTCTTGGGATTATTGTGATACATTACAATTCTAATTTTTGCTTCAAATAAAAAATAAATTTAATTATAATTTTAGTTTTCTATTTTTACTAACTTACGAAATTGATTCTCCTATTTTAAAAATTAATAATTTTAGTTATTTTTTTTAAATAAAAAATAATGACATGAGATATTTTAAATAATATAATATATGATACTAAAATAATTAACACCCGTGAAATTATAATAAAACGACGTGAAAATTTAAATTTCAACTTTAAATTTTTTTTATATTCTTATATTATATAATTATATATCAAATCATTAAAAATATATAAAATTGTTATTTTCTAATTCAAAAATATGAAGAAATGATTAAAATTGCCGATTTTTAAAATAAAAAAAATTAATTATGTGAATTATTAATAATAGATAAACAAAAACTAAAAATACAAAACTTTTTTTAATAAATAAAATAATAAATTTTTTATAAATAACTGTAAGATTTTCGAATGCGGAAGATAATATCCGACTATTTGTTAGTTCAACATGAGAGATTGATATAAGCAAGTCCATTATGCCGTAACCTATGGTAGTTGCATTAGTATTAAATAGTAATTTTAGAATCATCCACAAAAGGTGAAACATTTCAGCCAGCCTTGCACACCACACATGGTCCCCCATCTCATTTTCTACATTCAAATTAACATCCGTCCGATTGAAAACCAAATCCAACGCTCCAAAACCATCCACGATCCCAGACACCAACCTTTGATTAAGCAGATTCCACATGGTTCACATTTCTCCACGATCACCCCTTCTAATCCGTCAGATTCAAAACAATCCAACGGCTTTAACTTTGCTTAGAATCTCAACATGGTAGCGGGAACAACAACAACTTGAAGAATGAAAAAGAAATATAGAAGCTTTAAGCTGGTTTAGATTTGGAAGAAGAACATGGAAGGAATAGCAACTGGGTCACGTGAAAGGAATAGTGGGGTTGGTGTTTCTCACTAAAAACAAAACTTGAGTTCTTAGTATTTTCAATCATGACTTGTTTTACTTTTCTGAGACTTTGAATTTTGTACTAAAGTTTAAATTTTTATGCTTTTAATGCAAATGGGTCATGCAAGTTTTTTCGTGTTTTTACAAATTATTCATGAATCGTGAGTCGCTTATTTATTTATTTATTTTTTCTTGGTCTCTGAATTTTGGTCTAAATTTTGAATTTTTATGCTTTCAATGAAAATGGGTCATGCAAGTTTTAGTCTTTTTGATAGATTATTCATGAATCATGAGTTGCTTTTTTTTTTCTTTCTTTCATTGCTTGATTTAACTTAACTTTGTTTTTGTTTGGAAGTGTTTGTAAGGTCTATGATCTAGTTGGATTTTGATGTTTGACTGTTGATGCATGTACTGGTGCTTTTTTATTGAGTACTTGAACTGATGTTTGTATTAATATGTTGTTTAGGAGGGGAATTTTGTGCTTTCTGTAGTTTCTATTTCTAGTTTTTAATGAGTCTCTGGATTTGAATCTATAGGTACTAGATGAGAATTTAGAAGTTTGTCAGTGGTGTAGGCCAGGTAGAATTGGCACTGAATAGAACTGTGATTGTAGTTTGCATTTTGAACAATGATTAGGAACTGTTCTCCGATCATGATACATTTCATTACTAATTTTGGAAGACATCTTGGTTATGTTGATATAAATCTAAACCTGTTTGCAATGTTTTAATAACCGAATCAGACATTGAACTAGCGAGATCTCCCTATCTTGGTTCAACTGCTTTAAACCAATCAAACCAAGATGAAACAGTGATTGAGCCAGTTAAATAACTGAATTATATATAGTGCTAGTTCACAGATCAACTGGTTGAGCTGGCCAGTTTGGTTTTTAAAATATTTGTTTGTCATTCTAGTTTATGTGGATGGGGGGTGCCATTTTTTTTGTTTTTTGTTTGGTTTTGAGGGTTCGGGTGTGTGCCGTTTTAAATTATCTTTGTGAGAAATTGATCTTAATAGGCTTTAATTGTGTTTGTATAATTGTAAATTTAACTTGTATAAGTCCTATGTTCTGCAGTCTAAACCCTTAAAGAACCTTAATGGTCAAATCTGTCAAATATGTGGTGATACCATTGGATTAACTACCACTGGCAATGTCTTCGTTGCGTGCCACGAGTGTGCATTCCCACTTTGTAATCCATGTTATGAATACGAACGAAAAAATGTGAGCCAATCATGTCCACAATGCAAGACTAGATACAAAAGTCATAAAGGT
Organism: Cicer judaicum; assembly: GCA_037974835.1. Lineage (NCBI taxonomy): Eukaryota > Viridiplantae > Streptophyta > Magnoliopsida > Fabales > Fabaceae > Cicer > Cicer judaicum. The sequence continues at coordinate 6,533,559 of JBBPBS010000577.1, forward strand.
TAGCTTGTGCACACATGGTATTTTAGTTTTCGTCTGTACCTCTCATCAGAATTTTCAATGAACAAGATGAATATGGATTTCAGAGGGTACTCGAGTGAAGGGAGACGATGATGAAGATGATCTACGGAATGAGGTCAAGTATGGTTCTAAGACTGGATGGCAATGGGAAGAAGATGCTGATCTCTCTTCATCTTCTGGACATGATTCTCAACAAAATCTCCGTCTCGCAAATGGACAGCTGGTAATTTAATTAAACTGATTTTTGGAATCTCAAATTCGGTAAATAATTCACAAGTGTACCTTAGAAAATGTGTAAACTTATAAATTTGCAATTCGTCAAACATATGTCGACTCGGTTGAAAATTATGAAAATGTTGGGGATCTTAATCTACTTCACTTTTAATGTTGTGATTTGCTATCTATAACAATGTACATATTATTTGAAGTATGCAATTATGTATTTATTAAAACTTGTTCAACTGTCTTCAACTTTGAGCTGTGATGTGGAAGGGAACAAACAACTGTTAAAAGAAGTTAAGATAAACTTTTCTTTTCTTCTTAATTGCTTTAGTTAATATAATATATGTTCCATATAGGCCATAGGGAATATATTTCATGAAATAATATATGCCATATAATTATCAGTTCTAGATAGGCCTAGTGCCCGACCCCAGAAATGCTATAGCAGTGTAGCGCACAGCAGGATGACTTCTATTCTTACATATTTTATAAAAGTTAGATAATTAATACTAAAAACTAATAAATGCTGAAAAATTAAATCAAATTACTCAAAATTCATAAAATATTAATAATTTGCAATTAAAAAGTCATCCTTATTTAGTAAAACATACTAGTATATACCAACAAAGGTTAGAAAACCAAGAAGTTGAAAGCTCTATGGCTGAAATGAAAGTAATTAACCATTAAAATTCAAGTTAAAGATTTTCTTAATAGGAATCTTCATAGCATGAAACATATGCGATAGCAGATGAAGTTTTCGCAGCCACTATGGCTGCATCTTCAATTTGGTGTGCTATTACTGCAGAATAGTGGCCACTGGCTGCTTCGCGCTGCACCGTCGCTATCTTCACCGACAGCTTGTTGTTATTAGATGATCCTTTTATCATATTTGGTGCTTTATTTTGCGAAAATATACAAGTATTAGTAGCTAATCGTCTCTTTTTATGGTCAGATGTCTAGTGAGATTCCATGTGCTACTTCTGATACTCAATCTGTGCAAACTACGTCAGGTCCTTTGGGTCAATCCGAAAATGTTCACTCACATCCCTACGTTGATCCAAAGCAACCAGGTAAGGAATTAGCTTCAAATGATTATAGCATATCACATTTCATGGTTAGAATGAATACTCAGGTCAATATTTTAAATGTCAGCACTCACTTATACAGTACCAATACTTCATATTGAAGGTATCTAGTGTCCGACACAACACAAACCCGTGGTTACATTCAATAACTTCATTTTTTCATATTATTACAGTTGTCACTTGTCAGAATTATGTTCGGTGTGTGTGTTAGTGTTCAGTAGGTATTCAAAGAAGTAATTATTATGGCAATCTTGACTGGCCTAGATAATTTACCAGGGTTTGAACTTAGTGACTTTGGCATAATCCAGGTCTTGAGAGTGACGAGGAGATCCGACGAGTACCTGAGATGGGAGGTGAATCTGCCGGAACCTCAGCTTCTCGTCCAGGCAATGGTTCAACTGCTGGTCCTGAACGCGCTCAGGGGGCCGTAGAGGGTCAAAAGAAGAGAGGGAGAAGCCCAGCTGACAAAGAAAGCAAACGGCTTAAGAGGTATGTATGTAAACTTGATTACATAATCCATAAACTCTTAACACTATTGTCAAATAGCGGCTAAACCATTACCAACACTATAATGAAATTTGAATAAATTGTTTTAGTTCCGCAATAAGCTATTGTGAAAGAGCAGCACTAAACACTTTTGACCTTTTTTTTTTCTTAAGATTGTTTCATTGCATTTTTGTAATTTGTTTGTTTCATTGGTGATGTGTGAAAATGGTAATAGGCTACTGAGGAACAGAGTTTCAGCTCAGCAAGCAAGGGAGAGGAAAAAGGCATACTTGAGTGACTTGGAATCAAAAGTCAATGACTTAGAGAAGAAGAATTCAGAGCTTAAAGAAAAACTTTCAACTTTGCAGAATGAGAATCAAATGCTGAGACAAGTATGTCAATTTTGCACATTCAATTTACATCACCGCCCTTCGTCAGCATGCTACATATTTTATGATGTTATTGTTCTTTAGATAGGATGCGTGAACTTGTTTGCTTTTGATAAATAAATTTAAGATAAAATCATGATTAGGTCTAAAACATAGCTTTAGAAAGGAATATAGAGAAGAGATTAATTTTGACATACCGTTAGTAAATAACTTTTTACTTTGTCTCCCAATCGTCATTTGTATGATAGGCACAAATTAAGTCTAATATATATAATGAACAATGATTATATGATTAATTGACATTGTAAAAAAAATTTACACCGATGGTGTCAATTAAATGCCATCAATATCAATTTAGATGATTTTTTTTTTCTTTGGAAGTTTAGACAGAAATTCTGTTACATGGTTAAGGGAATGAAATGAATCCAAAATTTTAGTGTGCCTATACCGAACCATATTAATGATCCTTTTATGCCTAATTTGAATAATCTAATTATTAAATTGTATATGATTGATGTTTTGCAGATATTGAAGAACACAACAGCAAGTAGGAGAGGGAACAACAGTGGTACCAACAATGCTGATTGAACTCAATGGCAATAACGACAGTCAAAACATAGGGTAAATTAAAAAGAAAGAATAAAAAAATATGTTAAACATTAGTTTTGATGATTTTTTCTAGGTGTGAATTTGGAAAATCATGAAGGATCAATGCATTACAAGCGTTATCCTAAAAATAGTGTTTTTCGATCTATGAAGCACAAACATAGACACAAACATAACATTGACCGACAATGGCAATAATTTAAGACAATAATAGCTATTGAATGAAATTAGATGTGTCGAACTTCAGTCATGCTTTCGTTATGAAGTGTCAATGCTAAGTTTGATGACCACTTTCTCTATTCAAATTCAGGTATTGTGTATTTGAGTTGTGGAACATTATGGCACTTAACCATTTGATTAGGAGATAAAGAGTAGTTAATGTACCATCTGTTAAGTATTTTTATTATACTAATGCATTTGTTGATTGGTTTTAACCTCTTGTAGATTATGCATGATTATAAAAACTTTGTGGATAAAGAAATGAAGTTGTTCAACCTGATTAATCCTAAGCTGATATTTGGGTATTAAGGACTCATTAGTGACCTCTGAGTTGTTCGTGTCTGATTGGCATCCAAGTCACGTCACTGCTACAAGTTTACAGACACTTGAACTTTGCATAACTAACTCCTAAAATTAAGGACATTTTAGTTCAAATCAACAACCACTAGTCACCAATCAAAATTAGCACATAATATTTAGCAATTATGAAATCATATAACAAAGAATAATATTACATGCATATTTCTCATGGTATTCAAAACAGGACCTGTGTTGTCAAAACACTTAATGCAATATCTCCTTGTCGGTCCACATGATTTTGGATTATCATCTTACTCGCAAGGGCCTTTCTTGAAGGAAATTGTGAAGTCCATTTGGCAACATATCACCAAATATTCTTGTAGGAAATTATGAATGTCCACTTGAGAATTCAAATAACCAGTGAAAGCATGGACAACTTCACCAAAATTCATGCAAAATTTCACCACACCATATTATGTTTACATCATATGAATTCATTACATTATCTAATCATTAATTCATGTGAAACCCCAATGCTTTATTCCAGAATAATAACCACAAAAACCAAAAATGAAACACCAAGAATCAAAACACCATAAATCAAAACAACATAATAAAACACCAAGAATCAAAAACATTATAATCAAGTATAACCTACACATGTTATACTAAAAAGTGGGATGAACCTTAATCAACATAAAATCCTATCCCTAAATAGGGTACCCACCTCTAGGGTTTATTTTTCTTTCAAATCAAGAAATCAATAACTCTTAGCTTTTCAAAGCCAAAATCTTACTCAAATCACAACCATCAACACTTTTAATTTAAAAAATAACTAGATGCTAGCCTGCACAAATGTTTAATTAATTATTATGAGTGTAAATAAGTTAATAGAATTTAAGAATAATATTTGTTTAATTATAGAAAAATATAAATTATCATTTATGCACAAGAATGTAAATTTGTTTTTGAATTATAGAAATTATGTTTGTTGCAGTACATAACTGATAAAACATAAAGGTCCTTTTGATCTATTCTGAAAAACGATATATTTTTTTGTTTCTAGTTAGCATGGTGATAAAATTAATACACAGTGCAAATAAATGAAATATTGCGAATTTGAATATACACTCCAATATATTATATGTCCCTGTAGCCTTGTTCTCAAATATGTAGTGACATGTTTTGGCAAACATCAATCTTGTTTTGATAATTCAAACATTTGCTGAGTTGTAGTGCTATTTATTGGATACATAGTAGAAATTTAATAGTATGATAGTATAAGACTTGTAAAACTGGATCTTTTTGCAAATTCTAACATTCACAGGTATGAAATGTGAACATACAAAAAAAATTGTAGAGTTTTTTCATTATTAGTTTTTTTTTTAAAAGACATTATTAGAAATAATTAGAAAAAATTTCTGTCAACTGTGTTGTTTTAAAACTTTATTTCAATATTTCTTAATATAACAAATAACACTTTATTCCAATATTTCTTATTACAAAAGATTTAATTTTGTCAGAGTCAATTACTTTTATAAAGGTTATGTTAGCTAAATAAGAAAAGTATGAAAAATACTTACGGAGGTGGAGTCTTGAGTCTTGGTATACAATCATATTTAGAATTTTAGTGCCAAAATCTACCATGGAGGTGGGACCATTGTTTTTTATTATGATATTTAGTCTCTTGTCACTTATTCAGTTATACCACGAAATCTCATAAATCTATTTTAATTTTATTCTGCAAATATTTATATTGCGACAACATACTGGTAAATGCAGCCTACATTGTGGGTACAATGCAGCGACTTCAAAATGTGTGATATTGTGATTGGAGTTTCATTTAGAAACAACAACTTGAAATAAACTTTGCAAATTAACTGCAAATTTATATATTATAAACATTTTTTTCTTTTAGTTTCTACAAATTTGACCAGAGAATGCTGTAAAAGGTAAGGTATCAAACCACAAAACTATAATTATAATATGCATATATTTTCATCAAATAGATAAATATTCAAAAATTACAAATAAATGGTTATATAAATCAAAATTAGATTACACTAATTGATTTTGAATAAATATTTAAAAACATTATAAACGAAAGAATACTTGAATATTATCTGACTGATCCGTTTCACAACTTATATAGACTTCCCTTTTCCTACATTCCTTATATTGCTTCAATCTTATATAAAAATGGCTATGGCTAGAAATGAATATCAAGAATAAATGACTTAAAAAAGGTTATATCAAATGTATATATAAGCAATTGAAACAAAAATTCGAGGCATCACTTAACTGAAATTGGTTTAGAGCATGAACGATAAAAGTAACAAAAAACTGAGTGAAAAGTTGTTTTAAAATTTTTATTATTATTATTATTATTATTATTAAAAGAACATTTGAATGATCCGAAACAAACACATACATTAGCAAACAAAGAAATCGAATATGCATATATACAATGAAACGCGTGATGTTGAAGTGATCATAAATAGATAATAAAATATTCTACTTATTAGTTGTGTTGCTTTAAAATATGTCATGGAAATTGTGACAAATAAATAATAAAAAAAATAACTTTGAATTAATATTGTAATATACCGGCGGATAAGGGTGTAAGAACCAAATCAATGATCCGATAAACCTAAAGATCAAAACCAAATCAATTAAATTAGTTCGTTTTTTTCCTTGTTTGAGCCTAAACCAAATCAAACCAATCAAATCCAATATCTATTGGTTCGAGTATTAGTTTTACTTCATTCAAACCGATCGTCCGAAATATGAATCAAACCATTATATGTCATTATTATATCTTTTATTTTACACTATGGTAGTATATTTATCTTAAAAGTATATGTTGCAAAGCTTTTTATAATTATATATTGTATTTTTTCATTGTAACTATTTTAATTATATAAAAAGTCTATAGTTTTTGAATAAAAGTTAATTATTTTAGTTTTTTTTTTAAATTGATTTTTAAAATATCAACCCAATCAAACCAAACCAACCAATTCTTCATCAATTAAGTTTGGTTTGAATTTTGTGAGTGAAGATTATCAAAACCAAACAAAGCCAATTCAATTATTTTTATTGGTTTGGATTTTTTTCTCTCCCAAAAATCTAACTAAACCGATCTATTTTACTCCTATAAATGAAGAAGAGTTAAGGGATACATTATCCATGATCAAGGCATGACCCATCTCCTTAAATTAGGAAAACAAATTAAATAAAATTTGAAAAGGAAACAAACATTAAAGGGTGATTGAGACTTGTAAAAAAAAAGTGATTGCGACATCTTATTGTAGATGGAACATTAAAAATCTCGTTGTACATTGGAATTGATTATATTTTAAATCATTATTCATCTTTTTTACCGAACTATAAACTATTGCTCTGGACTCTAATACTACCTTCAACATGATAAATAAATAAAAAATATAAATAATAATAAACCGTGAAAATAGAAAATAAAAAAGAATGAATATGCACTACAAAGTCTAAATGAATAGATAATTAGAAAACGATTTTAAGAATTGGGAACGTAGCAAGTGGACTATTGAGCTTTGAAAGGATATCATGTATGCATTGCCAATTAAATTGAGAAATTAATAAGAATTTATAGAATAATAATTGTGGATTAATAAATGAACGTAATTGGTATAGAATAGACAAATCAAATAGAATTAAGAGAATGATAATATGTTTTCAAAATTTGAGAGTGTAATCTACAAGAGGACACATCAGATTATGACTATATGATATGTGATATAAATAAAATAACTTACCACATAGCGACTCAAAGTGTTTATATAAAAATACGTGAATCGGATTTAATATATTATAATAGAAATTTTGAACTTTAATCATAAAAATGAATCTTTTCATTTCAAAACTTATTTTGAAATGTAATAACTAGAAATAATTATTTTGTCCACTTTTTTTGGCATAAACACTTCAATGATTTAACACTTTTTCTTAAATAGGTTTACCACAAATTTCAATTATCAAACTATTACGTTGATTCTCAAAATAGAAACCTTTTCCATTATTACTTGACCATGTCACGTGCCTAGTATTTTTCCAAACCAATACGACTCAATTCTCTTTCTGTGATTGAAGAAGATAAATTATTTTTAACTTTACAAAACTCTACTCAAATAAGATATTTCCATCTTCTATCTTAAAATTGCTTATCTAAACTTTAAGTCTTGTAATATGTGGTACTAAATTAGAAATCTTTGAAGATATAATCTGTTTTGAATAATTAATTTTCAGTTAGTTAGTTATAACTATTTTTATTTGTTACTCCTAAATTGAAAATAACTTGAATATAAGTTAAAACAAACAATGTTGACAAAAATAGAGTGTAGAGAATATAGAATGCAAGCTGCAATTTTGTAGAATTGTGCAGAAATTGGTAACACATAAGTGCATAAAATTGTAATCATTTTTCATATCATACTAGTGATAATTCAAAGTCGGATCGAATCCCCCCAGACGTAGGAGTTTATCTCCGAACTAAGTTAACAATTGTGTGTTCATTTTAGCATTGCAAGACTTAATTCTATTTGACAGAAAATGGAGAACGTTATCCGTTTTGCATTATGAACAATCTGCGTTCAATAGAAACCAAGAACGTTCTTGATTCCATAATCACCAAGACAATGGTATTTGAAGTTTGATTCATTAATACTCGGTCAAAGTTATGCCAGAAGTAATTTTAATAGTTGTGTGCATTATAAACATGTAGCATCCGAAACATACATTTACCTGCTGCTATATGTGGATGACATGCTAATAACCTCTAAAAGTTTGAAAAAAAATAGAGAAACTAAAGAGCCAACTAAAGAAAGAATTCGAGATGAAGGATTTAGGGTCAACCAAGAGGATCTTAGGAATGAAAATCATCAGAATTAGAGAGCAAGGGAAATTGGTAATTTTCCAAGAGAGCTACATTGAAAGGTCCTATGTAGATTCAACATGAGTGAATCAAAGGCAATCAACTCTCCACTATCAGCTCACTTAAAACTTTCTTCATCCAAGTCACCATACCCAAACCAAGAACTAGAAGACATGAAGACTATACCATATGTAAGTGCCATAGGTAGCATCATGTATGTTATGGTTTTCTCAAGGCTTAACATTTCTCATGTTGTAAGTATCACAAGCAGGTTTATGGGAAATCCAGAGATGAGCCATTGGCAAGCTGTTAAATGGATTCTAAGGTACCTAAAAGGAACTCAAAAAATGTGTTTGGAATACAATAAAGTTCAGAACTATCAAAATCAGTCCAATGAGTTGTAGATTCTTATTTTATTTGAGATTTAGATAGAATAATATCTCTTACAAGATATGTGTTCATAGTATTTAACAACACAGTCTGTTGGAAAGTTAATCTTCAACACATAGTGACATTATCAACAACATAAACAGAATATATTGCTCTTACTAAAGCTGTGAAAGAAGGAAATTTGGTTGAGTGGATTGATCACTGAACTTGGTGTTAAGCAAGAGTTTGATTGCATAGGTTATGACAACCAAAGTGCCATTCATTTAAATGAAAATCAAATGTATCATGAAAGAATCGAGCATATAGACGTCAAACTTCGTTTCATCAGGAATGTCATTGAAAATGTGAGATAAATGTGGCAAAGGTGCATACAAATGACAACCCAACTGTCATATTTACAAAACCTGTCACACTTAGCAAATTCAAGCGATGTTTGGATATGCTGCAAATCAAGTTAAGAAACTGAGATCAAGGACTAAGAGGATCTGATTTGAAGAATCACAAGTTCGAGCTTCTCATTTGGTACCAAGATATGTGGTACTAAATTAGAAGCCTTTGGAGATAGAATCTCTTTTGGATAGTTAGTTAGTTGTAATTATTTTTGTTTGTTACTCCTAAATTGTAAACAACTTGAATATAAGCCAAAGCAAGCATTGCTGGCAAAAATAGAGAGTGTAGAGAATATAAAATGCAAGCTGTAGAAAACGGAGAAACGTTCTTCATTTTAGCATTGCAAGGCTTAATAATGTTTGACAGAAAATGGAGAACGTTCTCCGTTTTGCAATATAAATAATCTGCGTTCAACAGAAACCAAGAACATTCTTGGTTCAAAAATTTGATCAATTTCCATTTTATTTTCAATCAATCTTTAATCTAAAACCAAGAACATTCTTGATTTAGTGACTGATTGAACTCTATTTTTAACAACAACTCCAACTACTTTTAACAATTAATTTATTAAAAATTTCATAAAATCTTAAGACTCTATATTTTGAGATTAAAAGTTGTATTAACTAATTTTCAAATGAGTTATAAAATCTTAAGACTGCATTTTGAAATTAAAAGTTATATCAACTCATTTTCAAATGTAACTCATGAAAAGCTCATACTATGTTTTCAAAATTTTCTATAAAGAAATTCTCTAAGACCTATTTGCTTCCTTCATGTTTCTTTTTTTTTTTTCTTCTAAAATCTTTGATATCAAACAATCAGAAGATATTTAGAATTCTTGGTGTCAATACCTTTGATTCATTTTGAAAGGTCAAGGAGCTTATATATAATGAAAATAAATTATAAACTTTTCTTATTTGGTTTAAGCTTACTAACTTATTCAAAGATAACTTTCTCAATTGAAGCAACAATTTAACAATTCCATTTTTTCAAAACACATTAATTTCATAATCAAACTTTTATTAATAAACACCTCGTGTACAACTTCATTAACACAATCAATTATTGTTTGTTAACTTTCAAACTCTAAATTTAAGCACATTCATTTGAAATCAACAGATGTACATAACTTTAGCCAAAAAATAAATAAATATTTCCCCACCACACTTCGGCTTGAGTCACTTTATCGAAAATGAGGGTCTTCTTTTATGGCTTTTTAAGTAACTACATAACTAGGAGTACAAAAGAGGTTTTAGATACAATCCTCAGGTCCTACAGTTGATATTTTGATGATAATAAAAAAAACAAAAAATAAAGAACAATTTTTCTCTAACTGTATTTACTAAGTGTACAAATTAAGTTAGAAGACAAAAATTTATATTAATGACTATCATTACTTGTTCAAGTAAGAACTAATCAAAAACTCTTCAAGCAAGCTCCAGCTCTCTACACTTTATTTGTGGATCATCATTTATTGAGTTTATCTTTATTTATCTCAAACAAAGGTTTGAGAATCATTAGATCCCAAATGTTTTATAAAACACATTGAAATTAACTTAAGTCTATCTTTTATTGTTAGATTGAATGTGCGTGTAAATATAATTTCTAGATTGAAAGGCGATTGTAAAAATCATTTCAAGGTTGAAAGGTGATTGTAAAAACCCTTTTAAGGTTGAAAGGTGAAAATTGTAATTGATCAAGGTGTGATCAAGAGCAAAGGTGTGAATGAGAATATTTTAGTTCTCAAGTACATAATGAAAATCTCACAGTTGTGAGGACTGGACTAACCCGAGTTGGGTGAACCAATATACTTTTTCAGTATGATCTTTCTATCCGTTATCTTTAATTATTTGCACACACAAATCACATTTCACTTAGAACTAATCTATTTTTTTTACTTCTAACTTATCCATAACATTCTGGACATTTTGTTTCAACCAAGATTGATCTTGAGTTAATTTAAATTAAGCACATGAATCAAAATTTTAAAAAGGACCACAATTCAAACTCTTATTGGTCATGATTGATATTGTTACTTCAAGTTGAAGAAGGGTTAGACAAAAAATATTTAAAGTTTAAAGAGGTGGAGTAAAGAATATTTGTATGCTATTAATTGAAATAGTGGATTAAATCTTCTTTTGTATTGAGGAGAAATCTCTGTGTAAGGGGAGGACTAGATGTAGTAATAAATTGTTGTGAACTAGTATAAAAATATATGTGTTTCCTTTATCTTTCTATTTCCCTCATTGTAGTTCTTTATGATTCAACCTTACTTTGATTAAACCTCTTTTATTAGATTAAGTTGAATGTTTTGATAAAAACAGTTTTAGGTAAAACAATCGAAGTATATTTCAAAAATCGTGAAACACAATTCAAACCCCTCCATTCTTGTGTTTTCTAACACCTTCAATTGTTATAAGATCCTGGTATCTTTATTGAGCACTTTACCTTGTATTTTTTGAATCAATTATGTTTTCTCTTTGTTAATTTTTTTAATTTCATTCGAAACCTAAATTGACAAAGACTATTCACACGAAATATATTTTTACTTGAAAAATATATAAAATGCAGTAGAATATCTATTTCTTAAATTTTGATTTTATATCTTTTTCAAAGGTTTTTTAAAGGCATTTTATCTTTTTTTGGGCAAGGATATTTGTCTTTAACGCTGGTCTTATGCAAATCACTGTTCAATGACATTTTGAATAGTACAACAAAATCTCTATACAGAGATAAGTGAATACTCAAAGACAATAATAAACATGAAAAAATATTTTTACTGTGTCACTTGAAACAAAGTAAACATCTCAAAGTCATATCTATATGAGAGATTTTATTTTAGATTAAAATTATCTAAGGAAATACTTCATCGTATGTTTAATTATTTTTTTGAGCAACAAATTAAATTTTTTTTTGTATCTCTTCTTCTAAGATTTGTTTTTATATGTTATGAAAATTCTTTTAATTCTATTTTGACTTCTCATTGTGTCTCATTGTGTCTTTTGCACTTTATTTCATTATTTTCTGCGCACTTGTCTGTCTCACCTTTTATGCTTTTGTTTTGCGCGTCTGTGTTGTCCTGTCCTTTTATGCTTTTTTGTTAAACAAGAAGGTTCACAAATGGCATTCAAAGATTCACTCTGTGGAAACCTTGGTTATTAATGTCTCTTTCTTTCACTAAGTACCGTAAGTACAAGGAGGAAGTAAGAAAAAGAGCATTGAAAGGTTTGTGCCCTATTTTGTTTGAATCTTTTAGATTGGATGGAAATATGAAAGCAATAACAAAGAAAAGTTGGAACACCTATAATATTATTAAAGATTTATCTTGGGAAGATTATATCTCCAAATCTATATTTAGAAAAATTCCCATTAGACACGCCAAAATAATTAGAGAAAAGGGAAGACTACATCATCTTATTTTCCTTAGTTACGTATGACAAGTTAGAAGGTATCATCTTGAACATGAAAACTTTGTCATGACTGTATTAGGTCAAAGTTCAAAGAAGGAAGAAAGACTCTTACTGAAGAATATGTTAAATAAATAAACTTTGTTTATAATTGCATTAGAAATTGGTGATTCAAACCTACAATGTAATTTAAATTAACGGATCTGGTTTAGATAGCGTCAAAAAGAACTTAGGACTTATGTTTTTCATTTTAATCCCTTTTGTAATATGTATTACACCTATAACATAATATGTATGTATTACAAGTGTAATATGACTTACGAATTGAATAAATTTTATCATCTTTTGTGACCTTCATGTTTCTATCCTCAATTCTATTTTGTTTTCTACTAACTCATGTTTTCTCTTCCTCTCCTCTATTTTTCAAAATTCACTTGCTCTCTTCTGCTTTTGTTTAAACACTTTCTTCCTCTATTTCATTTCTTATTTAAAAATGTTTTTTTTTGTTCCTCAACCACAACTCTTTATCTACTTCCTTTTTTTCACATGTCTTTAAGCTATCCCACGTGTCCTAAAATGTTTATCAAACTCTGGGTTCTGTGTTTTTCTCACTATTCAATTTCCACCACACCTTTTTCATTTTGTCTCCTCCTTCCAAACTTTTTATGTTTCTTTTCTCGAGATATCGAGTTATTTATATGTCAAATTTTTCATTTATCCTACCTGTGTCTCTTCAATCTTCTCTTAACTCTTAGTGTTTTTCTTTTTTCTCATCCTTTAGATTTGTGAAACTAATTTGCTATGGATGTTGGTTTGACTTCTGGTAGGAAAAGGAAGTCAAATTCATCTCCCTAGAAGAAGAAAATCCCACCATCTGAAAGTGGCATCGATGGTGAGTGACAATCTTCTTAAACAACTAGAATCCCATATTACTTTACAAGAATTCAATCACAAGTTGGACATTTTCTCCTCTCAAATGGAGGATGCAACTGAACTCTTGATATGACACCCTAACACCAAAATAATATATATAATAATGTATATCATATTTCTATAAAATTTGCAGCGGATAAATAAAAATCTATTTCCAAAAAAATGAAAAATTTTATTTTCAATTTAGGATATCATGTTTCTCAAAAGTTAAAAGGAACACTTCAAACTTCTTTACTCCTATCAAATATTGCAATCTTAATAAGCTTGATTTGAGTATAATTACTTGATTTAAGTATAATTACTTGATTTAAGTATAATTACTTGATTTAATTCTAAAAACTTAGTAGTACTTATAAGATTTTCATACAAAAAGTCGTTTCAAATTAAATAAGTAAAATACAAATTACAACCCTTATTCCCGATATCACCAATTAGAGCGGGGTTCCTCCCAAACTCGAACTTCAAGACTCATTAACCTGTAACAACTGCGATTTTGCAAATACATGACCAAGCTAGTCAAACACAAACAATGAATCAGATGTGAGTTTTGAAATCATGTTAATAGTATAATATAAGCAAGGAGAACACTCAATTAATCATAAATAAACTGTATCATTATACAAACATTCTTCAAGGAAAAACCTAATATTATAAAGTGAAAACCACTCAAGGAAAATCAATATATTTCAATATATCATCAAATCATCTAAGAAAATATTATCGTTTTTGAAACACATAAATCACAACAAAACAATCACAAGGAAATGCAATGATATGCATGAGCTTAAACTCTATGTCACAATGTGGTACCATTCTAACTCTGAAGTACATAGTTAGGAGGCTTGATACTATGCCACCAACCCGGTGAACGAATAATTCAAATTAACCATGTCCTCATAGATCCCCTCAACTTAACCCGAGATACATATACACGACAGTCGAGGTAAACGTGTGTTGCATGGTAGCTCTCGACATTTAGAGTGCTACCTCCAAATCACCTAGGAATTCCCCACCCGAATACCTCGAAGCTCTAACAATCTTGCCTTAAGACTCAACAGGAGACCGCCACGATCAGACTTGTTAGGCCCTACCTATAAGATGATAAAATAATTTCCACTTCACAAATTCTCAATATTTATTTTCTCTCCTCGTTGGCCTATAGTACTCCATTAAGACCACCATCTCAAACGCAAATTGAAATCACAATTATTTCATAAACTATGGAGTTACTTCAATATTCTCATAAAAATCATAATACTATATGTGACGTCATGTCAAATGTAAGGGTCATCTCCAAATAACAAACACAGAGCAAATATGCATACATATATAGTTGTTATAGCAAAAATATAAATAAATCATATATTTCATTTAACAGTTAAAAATCACAATGCACCAAAAATACAAATCTATTTGTTAAACTATATGTCAATGCATGATTCCGGAATATCACCTCCGCTGCAAGGGCTTCATGGGTCCTTCCAAGCAACACCACTAACTCAAAATCCCTGCAAGGATATATGGGCCCAACCAATTATGGATGGTCCACACAACTTTGGGATCCAACTAATTATGGATGCACCACACAACTATGAATGCATGAATGTAGACACTTTTATTAGTAACAATATAGACCACTCAACCAGAGCTTCCAAAATTATTCAACTTTGTCCTAAACCAAACTAGTTTAGACACAAAGTAATCACCTTGAATAACCACAACATGTCAAGCACAACCATTATAATATAACGTATCATATAACATACATTTTCCACAATTTGAACATGTTAAACACATCCATTATTAATATTCATTTTAAAGATAACACACAAACAAAACCAATACACAATATCACATTATATTTATATCACATATAATTCAAGTAGGAAAACGGATGGAGTGATGCCCATACCGTTACCAAAGTTGTTTCTAGAATTATGCTTCACAAACTCTTGTCTCACTTGTTTCACACATGTTGTTGTGCGAGCACAGTGTCTCCCTCTCTAAACGTCATTTCGGCGATCCGACCATTGAAAACGTAGACTTGAATGTTGCGAACCTGCTGTCCAAAAATCAGTCCTATCATACGGTTAACGAATGCACAATCAATGTTTTTCTGAGACTGATTTAACAAAATCGGGAATAAAGTTACTCCTCTCTATTCTCTTTTGGTGGTTGCCTTTTTTATCAAAATGGTCTCCCTCTTCTTTTCTCCTAAACCATTTTTTTCTACATCGCAGAACGTTTTTTGAATGGAAGACGTTCGTTTTGTTTTATTCATTTTTATGGGTAACGTGGTATTAAGTGGGAAAAATGGAGATAGTAGTATTAAGTGAGGAACTTGATATTAAATGGGGGAAAGTGTGGGTGATATTAAGTGATAAAAGTGGGGAACGTCATATTACATGAAGAATGTGTGATATTAAATGGGGAAAGTGATAATAAGTGGGGAAAGTAGATAACGTAACATTAAGTGGGGAACGTGATATTAAGTGTGGAAAGTGGGGAACGTTAAGCCGAAAGTGGGGAACGTTAAGCTAGAAGTGGGGAACATTAAGCAGGAGTGGGGAACGTTAAGCCATGGGTAATGTTAAGTCGAAAGTGGAGAACATGCCATTTCAACCTAAACCATGAAATTTATTTTTAAGGGTTGTCGAATGATGCTTTTATTATTATTATTATTATTATTATTATTATTATTATTATTACCAAAAATTAAAATAACATCATCAACAATCATTTCTACTCCTAATAAGGTACAATATAAAAATAAAATAAAATGACTAGGTGTTACATTCCACCTACCTTAAATAGTTTCATCCTCGAAATTGACGCTAATGAATAAAAATGCGGGTCTTAACTAGCCAACATTTTTTTCAACCCCAACCTCTACCACAATCTAACCAACATTTCTTTTCAAGAATCAATGCCCAACACAAACAACATAATCAATTAAAATTTGTATTTATATTTTTTTATGAATTATATATATAAATATATATATATATATATATATATTATTTTTGTTATTTGAATAAAAATAAAAATAAAATTGAATTTTTTTCTTTTTTTAAAAAAAAACACCCTTTAGGAAGTCGCCATTTGAAACTTGGATTTCCTTAAGGAATTCGCCATTCCAAATGGTGACTTGTGACTTGTAAAAAAGAAAGAGTGTTTTGGTTAATAAATTTAAAAATGGAGTATGTGGGTAATTTTTTTTTTTGAAAAAGGGGTATTGATAAAAAAAAAAAACCCAAGGTATATCATTGACATGTTTATTTGTGTGGAGAAAGTTGAAATTACAAAAGTACAAGAATTAATTTGCAAAACAAAATTAAAATTCACACAACAAAATTTAACACAATATAATTATGTTGTGTAAAACACAAACATTAAACTACACACATTCTTTCCAATTTAATTAGTGCATGCATTTGATTACAATTATATATTAAATTAATGCAAAAAGGAACAACCAAACCGGGATGCATGAGTCTAGTCTAGTCCTATTGACATCTTAACAAATCCTAAAATTAATGCAATTGTTATGTACTTCATGTCAATTGAAGATTGATTGACAAATTTGAATTATCCATAATTACTAGTAAATTGTGAGTCAGTTCGTTGAATTTCTTTGGAACAGGTCACTGATAAAAAATAATAGCAATTATCATGGGATTCTCCTTATATCAGGGGTAACAGGTCCCTTATTAAAAATGAAGTTGACTAACAGCCTTTTTGTAAGAAAATATCATAATCAAATATTCATAGAAAGAAAACAACAGAAATTAATCATGGTTTCCAAGTATACAATACACTACATAATCTTCTCTCAAACAAATATTTAACCAAGAAAAAAAACCTGTTTAATAACTGCCAAAGATCTCAAATTTTAGCATCAACATCATCAATTTCTTTTCAAGTGTCTCAACCATAGCATCAACCTAAGAAGCATATAAAATTCCTATAGCTGTTAGTTATTTCCAGTTTTAGAATGTACTTTAAGTTGTTTGTTGATGATTAACATATAATCTGTTTTCACTTTGTATTTTAATTATTAAGTGGCATCAAATAAAAACTAGAGGGTCAAAGAATTACCTTGTCAACAAGTGCAAAAGAAACCTTGTATCTAATAGCGACCTCCATGGCACCATCATTATCCTTCCTTGCAGCTTTATAGGCATTCTTAGCTTCCTGCTCACCTTCAATAACTTCTCTCCCTATCATACTATTATACAACTCCATCTGCATAGCGGTAGGTAACTGATTTTGTATGTAAGAAAATCAGAGCATGATAAATAGCTAGTTGAGGATGTAAGAAAATTTGTTACTAGCGTGTGGACTGGACTTATCCTATTACACGCTAGTATAGTTAGCCTACTTTATGTGTGTAGCTAGGTAGTTAATCCCGGATAGCAGTGCGTCGTGACCAACCCCGAAAACCGGGATAATGGGATAGCGGGTTGTGGGATACTGGGATGACCTTTACATGAATAATACTATATAAACATGCATAATTAAACAATGTCTCAAACTCACAGTCTAAATCAAAACATACATTTAGATACCAAATATTCTTGATAAAAATATAGATTTAGATACCAAATATCATCATGTTCTTCAACGTAGTAGAGTAATAAAATTAACAAAAATCATCATCATCTTCAACAGTCTTCTTCCTCTTCTTCCTCCTCCTCTTCCCTATCAACTTCAATATATTCTTCGTTCTTCTCCTCCTCATCCTCATCGTCTTCAACATAAATAGGTTCAAGTTCTTCAACATCTTCTTCTACCACCACTTCCTTTGATATTGCTTCTTATGCTATTGCCCTAGATGCACTTGCAGTTGCCTTTTCTTTTGCTGCCCTCCTAGTGTAGACCACCGGCTCATTAGCCCCACTTGCATTGGCACCATCAGTCCAAGTTAGATTATCACCAACATAAACTAATTCTTCAACAGTTTGACCATCTTCCCCCAAGTCTCACACTTCAAATTCATTGATATAATCATCATCATCATTCAAGACGATTGGATCAATCACATCACGACAATCATATCGCTCTTTCAAAGCCTAGTTATACTTAACGAAAATCAAGTCTTCCAACCTCTTATGCTCAAGTCTACTTCTCTTCTTGGAAAGAATCTAAGTATCATAATTTAAGATGTTAGTTTACTAAATTAATATGAACCTACATAGTAGAATACTCTATAACTTAATAACAAGTATTAAGTATTAACTTACATGCTCAAAAGTACTCCAATTACGCTCACATCCTGAAGAACTGCATGTCAAACTCAACACTTTAATGTCCAATAATTGCAAAAGTGGAGTTTGTGCTCCATAAGTCTTCCACCACTCAGCTGCAATGAAACAATCATTTTCATTTTATACAAGTTGTTGTGTGCTAAAAATTTTAAGAAGAAAATAAATGAAGTTCCAATCCAATTACCGGGAGCTAATGTTGCCATTTGTCTTATTGCTCCACCCAATTCAAAGAGACCATTAACAATCTTATATTCTAACAATTGTGTTGTAGTCATGTCACTCATTTGATGACTTTCACTAAGTGTTTCGATGCATAAGTGAAGACCCCTCACCAATATGGGATCATTCTCAATTTTTGGTTTGCTATAAAAATACTTCGGATTTAGGTAGTAGCCTGTAGCATGCAATGGATGATGAAGTTGACATTTTTACCTTTCATCAATGATTGCAAATACATCTATGTACTTGCTTGCTTGTTCATTGAAAGCTTTTCGAATATCCTCCTTGATCATTGCTGCATATATATATATATATATCTAATTGCAGGTTTTTTCTCATTATCAACAAGTCTTAACACTTGTACAAGAGGTCCCATAACCTTAAGAGTGTAGGTGATATCATTCCAAAATGATGTCAAAAGTACAATACAAGTTGCCTTCTTTCCCTTAAAATCATTAGCTGCCTTGGAGTTCAACCATTCTTCTGAAGTGAACATCTTTCTAAGGTTGCTTTTTTGTTTATGCAATCTTTGCAAAGTAAGAAATGTGGTAGTAAACCTTGTGACTCCATGTCTAACTAATTCAACATTGCCAGTGTTCTTCCTCATTATGTTCAACGCCAATGTGTGGTTATAAATGAAGCCAACAAGACTAATCCCTTTTTGAATAATCGTTTTAACCTTAGCAATTTTTCCAATATCTTCTAACATCAGGTCTAAAAAATGTGCAGCACACGGAGTCCAAAACAAGTGTGGTCTCTTGGCTGTTAGTAGTTTGCTAGCCAATACATAGTTACTTCCATTGTCAGTAACCACCTGCACAATATTTTGCTCACCAATCTCCTCAACAAAATTGTCTAATAGCTCAAATATCTTAATTCCAGTCTTCATGTAGGCAGAAGCATCAATACTCTTCACAAACATTGTTCCTACTGTGGAATTCACCAAGCAATTTATCAAAGTCCTATTCTTTCTGTCTGTCCAACCATCTGACATAATAGAGCATCCGTATTTTGAGTGATGCAATTGATGACCATTCAACAAAGCCTTTGTATATTCCAAATCTTTTTCAAGGAGTGAAACCCTCAACTCATGATAGCTTGGAGGTTTCCAATGAAGACCGTAGTTTCCAACTGCTTCCAACATCAACTTGAAGCTTTTTGATCTTTCAACATTGAAAGCAATTCCGTTTGTGTAAAAAAAACTAGCAATGTATTGTACCGTTCTTGCTCTTGCTTCTTTGTCACAAGTATCAATTATGCTTGTTTGTCTTTTGTCTTTCCTCAATTTGTGTTTTGCTTTTTTCATGAACATTAAATCCAAGGGACCTTTTGTCTTCTTGGCAGCCAGTAAAGGGGATTCAATTGCCCTTTTTCCATTTTGAATTCTCCTTATTTCAGCTACATCATCATTAACATCATCGTCAATTTGAACTTCCATCTCATTTAATATTCCATCTTTTAGTGCTTGTTTCTCATCATAATTTATCTGCAATAATAGCTTACAATCTGGTGGTATTTTTCTGCAGCTTTTTACGTCTCCCCTTATTCCTAACTGATGTTGTCTTGCTCTAGTAATTCCTCCACTAGTTTCAACTTGACATAAATCACATGTCACATTCTTCCTATTATTCTTGTCTTTTACACTATTAAACTGCCATGCTAAGTCAACATTATCTCCGGTTGATTTAAACATTCCAGATTGTGGGGTTTCAGATGATGTTGTCATGGCTGTTTGCAGAACAGACAAATAAAGAAAGGAAGTAGAAAAAAAAAGAAAGAGAAGTAAATTAAATTAACAAAAATAGAAACAAAAAAGTAATTAAATTAAATTAAATTAACAAAAACAAATTAAATCAAATTAATAAAATGAAAAAAAGAAGTAAAAAGAATTAAATTAACAAAAAAAGAAGTAAATTCAATTAAATTAAATTAACAAAAACAAATTAAATTAAATTAATAGAATGAAAAAAGAAGTAAAAAAAAACTAAATTAAAACAAAAAACAGAAGTAAATTAACAAAAATAGAAGAAAATGAAATGAAATTAGCAAAAACAAATTATTTAAATTAACAGAATAAAAAAAGAAGTAAAAATAATCAAATTAAATTAATGAAAACAAAAAATAGAAGTAAATTAACAAAAACAGAAGCAAATTAAATTAAATTAATAGAAACAAATTATTTAAATTAA
>JBBPBS010000577.1:6560313-6577724 GCA_037974835.1 Cicer judaicum
AAAAAAAAAAAAAAAAAAATCCTAAGTAAGGGAGTTAATTGAAAGTGTGTTTTTATTTTTATTTTTTGCTTTGGTACAATATTGAAATCAGCAAAGTTAGTAACTTGAGTAACAAAAAATAAAACCAAACCTCCTAATTTTTTTACGAAGATCAAATGTGATGTGTCATATAATGTTTGAGTAACATAATGAGTTGTCTTCAAATAAATGAGTTTAAACTAAAATTAGAAATTTATTAAAGTGGTTTGAGATAGTTATGTGAAGAATCCTTTGGCAATTGTGTTTGTTTAATTTTTTTTTTAATTAAAATAAAAACTAGATGCTAATGTGTTTGGGGATCAAAGTGATGTATATTTAAAAAAAAAACTCAAAGTTGTTGAATGAAGACTTTAAAATAAGTGAGTGATTTAAAAAACAAAATTTATTTGTGTTCTTTAAATTGTGAATTGGAAACTTGAGTTTTCTTGAGTAATGTAACGTTGAAGTAAATTGCATAATTCCCTATGTTTATGAAGTTATTTCATCGAATCTCGAAAATAAATCGAGACTACTGACACCGAGATAGTGGTGGAGAGAACTCTAAATATTTTGTGTATGTTGTATTGAAATATTTAAGAAAACGAGATAGAAACAAAAAGGTCTTAGAAATTTTTTTGGAATAAATTTAGAAATAATGTGGTAAATGAATTATTGTGGTTCATTTTAATTCAAAAGTATTTGAGTAGTAGACATTTTTAGGAACTTTAAAGAAGTTTGGAAAAAGTCATCTTGTGATTTTAATGGTGATATAAATTAAAATTTGAAGTCGTTTAAAGTTTGAAACCATATGAGTTGTTTTCCTCGATTAATTAACATGTTTTAAACTAGATTTGGATTTAAATTTTTTTTTAAGATTTTGATGAGTAAAATAGATTTTAGCCAAGTTGTATATATAAAGAAACAAAGTTCAAAATTTTATTTAAATGTTGGTTTTAAGTTGAATTTGTGATTAAGGTGTTAAATGTTCTATCTCAGCGGTATTGGTGAAAACAAGGTTTCCATATCTATTGTTAGAACAAAAAGTTTTAGTCTTTAATCTTAAATTTTAAACTATTATGATGAGATTGAACTTTGAGAAGTAAAGTTTCAAACTCTATGTCTTTGAGAATAGTTAATATTTGAAAGAAAAAAAAAAAAGGTTCAAGCTTTGTATATTAAGAAAGGTTGTAGAATAAATATCCACTTTATGAATAGTTTTAAGCTTAAGTTTTGAAGTTGAATGTTTTAAATTTTATTGTATTTAGATGTTTTGAAAAACAATAATTGATTATAATTTTGAGTTTTGATATGTGGTTTTATTAGGAATGAAGTTTTTATTATAATTCACTTTCGCCAAATTACCTAAACAAAGTCTTTTTGAAGTTAGGAAACGGAATTAGGTAAGATAGTCTAAGAAAAAGTCAAACCCTAATTGATTTAGTTAATAGAGTATTTTAATAACTGTGTTTACATGATAGTTATTGTGAAACAGTTAGAGTATTCTACTACATTTCATAATTAGTGGTGACTTTGATGGACCACATATATAGTGATATCACGTGATTGGATGGTCCACCATATTCATGTTAGGATTATTGAGTTGTGATAGTCTATGAGAGACTGTACATTGGTAATTAGTATTGGCCAATGAGACGTTGTACGTTTATGATTTACGTTCCTAGATAAGGGTTTTCAAATTCCAAAATCATGTGAACTGACATATAAACATTGTATTAGGGTGCTTTGACACATGATTCATGTTTGCTATATGATTATATTTGTGTATGCTTGGTGATCACATGATACCATGTCTGTTATACTTTTGTACTTTGTATTTCCGTGTAAATGTTTTTAGATTGTGACTCTCTACTATTATTGTGGATCGGGATTATGCCCTAGGTTCTTAGAGTTTTGAGTTACGCGAGAATTGCAATAATATTCAAGCAGTGGCAGAGTGAAGATTTGGATTGGCGATCAAAGTGGTGAGGATTGATGTCACTCGTGGGTCCTCAGAACCCAGTTGTCCTTAGTTTAGAGTTCAAGATCAACTTAGAATTTTATTTATTTCCTCTTCCTTCTTGAAATGTTGTTGTTGCAATGAGAATTCTTTATCTGAAAGAGTTGTGCTCGTTGTTTTTGTCAAAGCGAATTGTTTGGCTGTAAGTAAGTAAGTAAGTTGTGTCAAAATCATTTTATATAATACAACAATGATTCTAATTGTCATTTTGGAAAAGAATTTTACAATTAATATTTTACTCTGATTTTAAAAGAAAGATTATGAATATTTTATCTAGAAATTTTAGTTTTGTTAAAAAAAAATTCATACTCTTGTTAAAAAACGGTGCGTTACACCATGAGAGGTAACTTAGTAATTAATTTTCTGCAAATGTATTGAGGAATTAATTGATTGCTCCTCGAAAGTTGGTGTTTTTTGAATTTGATTTATTGGTTAGATTTTATTTTGTGCTTTGATTTAGACTTTTATGTTAGTTCATGCTCCATGTGTCAGAAATGTAACTTTGAGCTTTCATCATTAGGTAATCATCAAAACATCATTCATGTTAAAAAATCAGATGGTGCATTATTTCACGAAGTAGTAATTGGGTGATCCTCAAAACATCATTCATGTGAAAAGGTAGAGTATCAAAAAAGAAAAAGAATGTTAGTGTATAAAATATGGTTTCTATTTTCTTTCACTTTAGTAATTGATAAGTTGTCAAAGTCATGATGCACTATGTCATTTTCAAAATTTTATAGCATTTATATTAAGATTTTATAGCGCTTTTAAGTGTTATAAAAGCTTGCATTATTATAAAGGGGTAGCCTATTATAGCATTTCAAAGTGTTATAAAAAGGGGTCGTTTTATAATGATTAACCAAAAAGTGCTATAGAAGGACATTTTAAGTCTATAAAAGAGTTCATATGATTGACTTTTCTGACGAGCTCTCAAAAATATTTAATTTTTTCTATTGCACATTCCAACTAAGCCTTTTCTAACAAGCACTGGTGCACATTGCACCGATCAAACAAATCTGAAAATAGGCATTCTATTACAGTACAAAGTAACAATTCCATTATGTAAAAGACATAATTAAGAAACTAATATGGGAATTGATTCAAAAA
The DNA here is from genome assembly GCA_037974835.1 of Cicer judaicum. NCBI lineage: Eukaryota > Viridiplantae > Streptophyta > Magnoliopsida > Fabales > Fabaceae > Cicer > Cicer judaicum. The sequence goes on from JBBPBS010000577.1 coordinate 6,563,456, forward strand.
TTGGTTAAAAATATCATATAAACTAGATCAACCTTATCCATGATTTATATACATCTTGTTCTCAACAATTAAACGATAAATTTATCAATATATGTCTCTTTTTCATCTTCTGACTTCCAAATAAATTTCTTCGCATAATAGGAAGCATTCCTGTTTAATAGAAGAATACACAATAATATCAATAATTTTAAAACAAGAAAATGAATACAATATATTCTTTTACACTCAACGTCACCTTATTATAGTCGAAATGTTCAATCTTTTATACAGATTTAATACTTGCAAGTTCGACCATGTGTAATATCCTTTTCAATTTCAAATGAACTTGTAATCTTCTGTTTGAAATATAAATTTCTAAAGAAAAATTAAACATAAACTTCCCAACAACATCCTCACTCATATAGCAAGCAATATCCTCCTTGACCTCAGTTAATAAATCTATAGATTATACTTGGAATACAAAAATAGCATAAAATTGAATTAGAATTGAATAACATGCGGTGTTTGAGATTGAAAACAATAATTAAACTCATTTACATTTACAGGGATCTTATTTTGATTTTCCATGACGGTCTATTTCATAAATATCATGGCATAATATCCACAACCAATAGTTATATTGGTAAAATTTACTCTAGACGATTATTTGATGATAACAACATAAAATACTTGTATTTTTGTCGAACGTGATGTTATTTGACTTGGACATACTCTACACTTACGTACCTTGCTCTCAAATGATTAGTTATTATAAAAATTATGATACTTATATAAATGTTTAATTAGACGAATCTCCACTCACGTGTGGAACTTTGAAACCATTTGTGGTTTATTTCTTGGATCGCCATGCACCGAACAAGATGATATATTATCTCACCATTCATAACATAGTGACCGATTTTCTCTATTTAGTGACCGAAAATTTAGTCTCTAAAATCGTTTTTTCTAGTAGTGTCACCAATATCCTAAATATGTTTTTGAGTAGAAATCTCACTGTGTAAATCGTAATAATGTGCAAGTATCAGCTTATCATTGAATGAAATATTTTCCAGTATTAATTCTAGATATATTTTTTTCATCAACATCTTCATGGAGGAGAACCTATTTCTTAATCCACGTGGACTGATGAACTTGTCATACAAATATACCTTAAAATAAAAACAACAATTATTACAATTACTAATAATATAATATAAATATTTTATTGGTCAAATGAAAGAACATTTTTTACTACTAATAGAGACACCTAACCACTGTTGACGATAAATTATGTGTATATAGTAAAGTAACATATCAATGTAACAAAACATAAATATTCTACATATCATTTAAGAACACGTAGGCCTTATTCCACTCCTTTTAGCTTTGTGAAATTTTTGCATGCGAGTTACATCACGTGTATCATTTGTTTCACGTTCTTGTATGTAGTCATAATTTAGTTCTTTTAATTAGAAGCACAATACACCATTTTTCATCAGCGAGATCAATGACATAGAGCACTTGTTAAGCTTGTGATGCTAAAATAAAAGGATCATATTTGTAACCCACTCTATTAAGATCCTCCTTTGTGAACCTATAATCATCGCTAAGAGCACCATTGTTGTTGTCAACCCACTTACAACCAAACACACACACTTGATCAGATGTGTAATCCAACTCCCAAATCCGCTCAATGTCCCCAAAATGTGACATTTTTGCAATCGATGGATTTTTGTCTTTGACACTTAAAGTATGCATAGATTGATCTACAAATATGATATTGCTATTTTTCATAGTGCTTTGTTGGTCATGTTCCTTCGTATAAAATGTATACTTAGTAATTACATAACTAAAATAAGAAAGAACATATACATTTGGACCATTTGCTAGTCATCTTAATCTTTTTTAAATTCAATCATCAATTTTAGCAAATTCTAAATAAATTTGATCTCTTAGCCACTATATAAAACTTTGATTGTGTTCTCTTGTTAATCAACTTTCAATCCTATTAGGGTTCAAACTCTTTAATTTTTCCATGTACTTTTTAACAAATGGCTCAACCTCATTGGGGTGTTGTAGAACATAGAGTGTGCTTGCTGCCATTCTACATTCGAGGTGGTCAGTACTTTACTTGCACCAATCCCTTCCCCTACTATTTTTCCTTAGTGGCATGACATTGGAAACTCGATGGATTCAACATTTGGGAGGTATTCGGTATAGAACTCAATAACTTCTTCAACTATATATCGTTCAACAATACAATCCTCTGGTCGACTTCAATTCTTCATGTACCATTTTAATATCTTCATGTAATGTTCATTTGGGTACAATCACCGCATATAACCTAATCCACAATATTGTGTTTCTTTGACGAGGTGGAATTAGCCAAAGCATTATGTCAAAAAATGAGGGAAGAAAATACATCTGAAGCTCGCATAGGGTGACAACAATTTGCTTCTATAATGTTGACAACTTTCTAGGGTCAATAACTTTGCCACATATAACTTTGAAAAATCATCATAATTTAGTTATGGCCCAACGCACATTTTCAAGTAAAATGGGATGTAGTCCTATTGGTAGAAAATGCTCCATTAAATATTGACAATCGTGTGACTTTAAACCTTTTAATTTGAGATCTTTCGTAAATACTAAACACCTAATGTTTGAAAAGTACTCCTCTAGAACTTTAACTTCGTAAAGAAACTTACAAAAACTAATTTGCTCAATTCATTTCTTAACCCCATATTTACCAGGTCTAACCTTGCATTGATGTTATCCTTAGACTTTCCTAGAACATCGAGGAAATGTCTTACATACAATATCTTCAAATTAATATGATAATTCAAAGAAAATTGTCTTTTTTTCCACCACTTGTGACAAGTTCCGTGCATAGGGCCTCCCAAATTTATTTCTCAAAAGCTTTAACTTTTTATATAATTGATCGCCTGTAAATAAAAGGAGCTTTATCTTCTTCTAATTTACCATTAAATATTTCCCTCCACTTTAAAAATGGTGTATGTAATTTCAGAATCTACAATGCTAAAAAAAATATGTTATTCTTACAATGCTTCAACCACATCCAATTTATATCACCTTCACATATGAGGCATGCACACTTTCCTTTGATATTATAATCTGATAGATTATCGTAAGCTGAAAATCATTCATTGTTCCAAATAACACAACCCTCAATTTGAAGAGTTATTTTCTAAACTCATCATATACCTCTACACATGTCTCCCACATAAGCTTTAAGTCTTCAATTAATGGAGTCAAGTATATATCTATATCATTTCATGGTTGCTTGAGCCCATATATTAACATAGTCAACATCATGAACTTATTTCTCATGCATAGTAATGGAGGTAGGTTATAAATCAACATAATTACTAGCGAAACACTGTGAGAACTGCTTTTATAACCATATAGGTTTATTCCTTCAGTTCACAATGCAAGACGTAAGTTTCTCGATTCTTGGTCATAATCATTGTATTCATCATCAATTTTCGCTCATTGAGAAAAATGTACATGATGTCAAAGCATTTTATCAACAATCCTTTCATCTGCATGCCACGTTAAGTGTTGTGCATTTTCCACATTACAATACATTGCCTATAGCACTTTGGTTGATATTGTTTCTTTCTTCTTATATTGTCGGGCTCTACATTTAGGACACATATTTAATGATACATACTCATATCAAAATAAAATGCAATCATTAGGACAATTATGTATCCTCTCATAACTCACAACAGTAGAATGTAACATTCGTTTAGCCTCATAGGTTCGACTAGGGAGCACATTATTCTTAGAAATAAAACTTTCAATAGAGTTGGCAAGTATTCATTAATCAACACTTAACGTAAAAACAATTGTTTTTACCTCAACTGCTTTATTTAAAAACAATTGTTTTCATAAATCAAGTATTATCGTCCATAAGGTGGTTAAAGGAGGTGGAGTGCAGCAGCATAATTTAAGCAAACATAACAATCGAAAGAAATTTAAATGTCAATATTATATTTTTTACAAAACTTTTGGCGATGTTGTAATAGCCATATAGCTAATCCCATTGGAAAAAGTAATTGTATGTTATTGTTGTAGTTGAGGAATCAATAAAGTGGTAAATTCAAACAATAAAGTATTTGTTTTCATGATTAAATTGGATATCTTTTGCTCATAGCTATAGATACTAATTTTTTAACTTAGGTTGATAGGATCATAATGAGTGACAAATTTTTTTTATATATATAATAAATCAAATAAAATAAATTGAAATATATAATCACATAGATTATATGTATAAATTTTTTATCTTAAAATTAATATAAATTATTTAGTACAATATTGACATGGCTCAATATTTTTTATAGAAAATAATTTTTTAAATATCTCAATAACACACTAACTTTTTCATAAAGTTTATTACAATTCTTCAACTTATTATAATTATTTATCACATAACTTTATTAAACTATCAAAAAAATTTGCAATATTTTATATTAAAGAGTAAAATATCGTTGATCCATTTTTGCTATCAAAATTAAAAATATAATAAGTTCAAATTATTTTAAAAGTCTATATTTTATCACACGATTGAGTGAGATCCGTGATAAATTTATATTATTTAATATTAAATTGATTAAACATAAAAGATGTCATATTTGATGATCATATCAAATTTGTAGAAGTAAATATTTGAGGACATAAGCTACATTTTTTTAACACGACACAAACTACAAATTGATATAGAGAATACTAAAGATGTGATGGAATTCTAATAGAATAAAAGAAAATTGTAAATACTTGAATTATTTCTTACATGTAAATCCATTTTTTCAAACATTCAATTTTTCAAACTCAAAATACATACCTTTGAAAAGTGTTAAAGATGATTCAGTTTTAATTTATCTTTTTTTTTTTTATGAAATTTTTCTATAACTTTAGAGATATAACATTTTCGTTGAAAATTTATTAATCTTTTGTTGTTGCAATTTAAACAATACTTTATTTGTATTTATATATATACATATATAATGAATTACAATAAAAAATATGAATTTATGTGTAATGAATTGCTATGAATAAATATTTGAATTAAATTATAGTTTGATTTTTGAGGAATACTCCAGAGTTTTCAGGAGGTTATGAGTCCAAAGTTAAATAAAACTAATATAACTACGAATTTACTAATATTTCTTTATAAAAGAAATATGTTTTCAGTTAAAAATAAGTTTTTGTGAAAGAAGATTAAAAATAAAATAATAACTTAAAGGATACATGAGTGTTCAAATTAAATTTAGCATTAGTATGTATTTATTTGTTGAAACTTTAAATGTTTTGTTTAAATATTTTTTTTAAAATTTATCAAAAAATTGATTATCAACTATTAAAAAAATTAACATTGCAATACTTTGTATTAAAGAGTAAAATATTATTATTAAAAATAAAAAAATTAAAATTATATTATTTTAAAAGTTTATATTTTATCATGATTTAGTGAGATGCAATATGAATTTGAACTCTCTAATATTGAATCGATTAAATGTTTGAATGTCGCCATCAATTTTGTAGATGAAAATAGTTTATTTATTTGAGGACATAAGCTAATTTTTTTTAATAGGACAAAAGCTACAAATTATGCGACATATAAATTCAATTTTTCAAACTCAAAGTATGTACGTTTAAATGCGTCGGATGCTCCAGTTCCAATTTTTTATCTTTTGATAACGATAAAATATCTTAGAACACAAAACAACATATAAATATATATATTTATAAAAATGTTTTGTCTAGTTGTGTGAAAAGTTTATAGTTAGTTACATAAGCAAAGATAGGTCTATCGATGACACAAATTTTCTAAAAAATGTATAGAGGTAGCTTTGTGAGATCGGATTCAGATATAACTTTGTGAGATTGGATTCATATATGGCTTCGTTAGATTGGATTTATATTTGCAAATGATTACTGGAACATCTGGATGAGATAATGTTATTTTGTTATCAGTTAATCCATAGGATATGTAAAGTTAGAATTGAAGGAGCCATAAATGTTGATTTAAGTGAGAAAATAATAAAATTATTTTTAAGATGACCTTTTTAAAATGATTTTTAACCTATGTATATAATGTGAGATACAAAAACTAAATCGAAGAATAAAACATGTGAGATAAATAGTAGAGAGATATGAAATGTGTTACATAAAGAATATAAACGATATCACGTAAATATTATGATGTCCACGTAAATATATGTTGTGTCATTCAATAGAGTTGAAATTATATTTTAATATATTATAATAGATATCAATATGGCTATATTTGATTGCGTACATGTATAAAAATTGTTTCAAATAATAATTTATATACTAAAATCCAATTTTAAATTAATGTAAATTTTAATTTCACTAAATAAGTAATAGTTAATGTGTGTTTTTTGTTCCTTGGTAAATTACTTGAGGTAGATATGAAGTGTGGTGTTCAATTAATAAAAAACAAACTAACACTCAAGGAAAGCCAATGATAAAAGGGGCAATATATATGACCAATTAGAATTGTAGTGGTGATCTAATATTTTCAAGAGTTATGATAAACGACTCTAATGAATTAGTATAAAACCTGTTTTTCTCTATATGTTACATACAAAAATTAAAACAAGTTATCAAAATGGTTTCCTTGTTGTTATCTTTATCAATGTTGTTCCTTGTTGCTCTTATACTTGTTCCACAAGGGCTTGCTGATTTTGAGTTTGTACCTAAATATAACTCAAAAATATCGGTTGAAAAATCTTCAATTTTAAAACCTGAAATCTCGAAGACACTAAATCTTGAAGACATAAATGAACCAAATTACAATCTCAATCTTTTTAATCGCTTTCACCCCTCCCGTCACCCCACCCATCCCCCCACCCATCACCCCATCCATCCCCCAACCCATCACCCCATCCATCACACCGACCACCCCGGGGCCACCAAGCACACCGACCACCCCGGGGCCACCAAGCACACCGAGCACACCGGGCACACCGAGCACCCCGAGCACCCCGAGGCCACCCCGAGCACCGAGCACACCGGACACACCGGACACACCGGACACACCGAGCACCCCGAGGCCACCCCGAGCACCGAGCACACCGGACACACCGGACACACCGGACACACCGGACACACCGAGCACCCCGATGCCACCGAGCACACCGGGCACACTGAGCACCCCGAGGCCAGCCATCACACCGGGCACCCCGAGGACACCCATCACACCTATCCCGGAGATTCTACTTATCATGATATGTATCCAAGGCCTAGTTTTCCAGGGTCTTTATTTCAAGGGACTAATTTTCCAGAGCCTACTTATCAAGAGCCTACGGGTTCAGAGCCTACGGGTTCAGAGCCTACGGGTTCAGAGCCTAAGGGTTCAGAGCCTAAGGGTTCAGAGCCTACGGGTTCAGAGCCTACGAGTTCAGAGCCGGATATTCCAGAGTCTGTTCCAGAGCCAGTTACTCCAGAAGAGACTGATCAAGAGTCAATTGATCCAGAGTCAATTATCTAACTCCAAGATGTGAAGCAGCCAATTTACAATCTCCAAAATGTCACCTCCATTTCTAAATAATTATTACCATATTAATATCTATTATATAATTGGTCCACCTTGTTACCAATGCTTTCTTTTGTACTATGTATGAATAAATTCAGAGCATCATATATGTGGCATGATAGATAAATTATGCCCTTTCTCCAAATTTATCAATAAATAGCTAATAATGGCCTATTGTGTTCAAAAGATTTATTATTATTATTATTATTATTTATTAATTTTATTATATTACTATTATTTTTCTTGTGCAAACGATGGGAATCGATCCCTCCAATAACATGACAGATAGTAGAATCTAGACCCTTGAATAAAAAATTAGATAAGAGAAAATAAAAGACTTAATTATTTATATTTAAATAGTAAAAATGACTTTTATAATTTAAATAATATTTAGTCGTATGTGTGATAAAATATAAATACTATTTTCTCTGTTTTAACTATTAGTATCACTTTTACATAAAATAATTATTTTAATTTTCAATGCACTTTTACATAAAAATTACTACTTCTAATTAATATTATATACATTACATTCAAGTCATATATTCTACTTGGCATTTATGACAACGATGTTGAAAAAAAAAATATTATTTGCTTTTCTTATTAATGGTTTTTTAGACTCGTTCAATATGTGATTCTTGTTTCGTGTTGAAATTGTTTTTGCATTTGTCTTCGCTTTAGTGTCTGGTTTTTATTTTTAAGTTTGTAACATTCCAAATTTTATAATAAATTATTTTATTAATGAAATATTATTTTAAATAATTAATTTGGTGTTTATATTATTTTAAAATATATGTTGATCAGTTTTATAATTAATTCTTTTCATATGTGTGTTTTTTATGATGTATTAATTTTATACATTTCATTGACTTGTGACCTATATAAAATACTGATGTTATATTTATTTATTTTATCCTTTTAACTATTCTCATCATGTAATAATATTTTAATTTAATTCTTTGGAAGCTATTATTTTAGTGGCAAATAAATAAATTAAAATAAGTGTGCAATTAGTTGTGTCTTGTGAAAAATAAAATAAAATAATATAAAATAAAAATAAAAATAGAATTCAAGGTTAAGAATATATGATTAATAATTGTGATGTTATAAATTTATGATGAATATATGTGATGACGTATGATTGATGATAGTGATGCTATAAATTTGTGATGAGTTTATGGGATGATGATAATGTGTGATTAATGAAAGTGATGTTATAAATTGTTAATGAAAATATTGAAGTATCCCCATAGTTGATGAAATCATGGTGATTTCAATTTGTGTTTGAGATGAAGGTCATAATGGAGTATCATAGGCCAACGAGGGGAGAAAATAAATATTGAGAATTTGTGAAATGAAGATTATTTTATAATCATATAGGTAGAGTCCGACAAGCCTAGTGATTTCGAGAAAGTACAACTAAATGAGCCTGATCGTGACGTTTTGCTGTTGAGCCTTAAGGAAAGATTGTTAGACCTTGGAGGTATTTGGGTGGGGAATTCCTAGATGACTTGGAGGCAGCACTCCAACTGTCACGAGCTACCATACAATACACGTTTACCTCGATTGTCGCGTATATGTGTCTTGGGTTGAGGTTAGAGGATCTATGAGGACGGGGCCAATTTGAATTGTCCATCCACCAAGATGGTGACATAGTATCAAGCTTGCTAACCAAGTACTTTAGAGTTAGAATGGTACCACATTGTGAAGTAGAGTCTAAGCTCATGCATAGCATTGCATTTTCTTGTGATTATTTTGTTGTGATTAACGTGTACAACATGTGATACTAATTTCTCTTAGACGATTTGATGTTATAGTGAAATGTATTGATTTCCCTTGAGTGATTTTGACTTTTTAATGTGATATCACTACAAGAAAAACTATATATATCTACGACATATTTTATCTTTACCCACGACATGTCTGTAGATAACTAAAAATTACGCACGGATTAAATAGTGTTTTTAAAATACACATCCATACTGTCACAAGTTTCAAAATAAAGACAAGTCACACTACCATAATTCTCAAAGTAAGAACATTTTCACTAGCATAAGTTTCAACATACACATAACAACATTATCGTAAGAATATATATAAATAATGTCTACAAGTCTAAGCAAAATATGTAGTCATAACTACTATACGAAACTGACATTGAAATCAGTACTACTCATCGCCTTCATCATCGTTAGACTCATCCTCGTCATAATATGGATGACAACAACGACGAGATGAATCAGTCTGTATGGATGCAATTCTTTTTTCCAATGTTGCTAGTTGTATCTGAAGCTCTATAGTGCACTGCTCATCCTCTTATCAATGTTGCTATATGCTTTCCTTAGTTCCTCTCGTGCCTCGTGTTCTACTGCTTTTGCTCGCTCCTCAAATGCTGCTATCTGTGCAGCTATCTTGTTAGAGTTCTGAGACAAGACATTGGCGCAACCTCTAGATGGACGAGAATCTGGGACTAGACTTACGACACATGGTCTATAAAACGAGGATCTATCTCCAGCACCATAGATCCTCCCTTTATTCTCCCCTCCCCCCAACAGATGGAACCCATATGTCTAAGTGAGCTTCCGCATTAACCACTTGACTACAACTACTAGATGCTTCCCCATTTTTGGAAGCTTGTTGCAACTTACCTTGAAATGTTTCCTACTCAAATAGAAAATAATTTAACATAATCAAATTGAGGAGCGATGGAACTGTTAACATAATGTAATTTTACATATCAAATAGGATATCTATACAAACCTCAAATAGATAATTCACATCTAATTGATTAATTTCATATTTTACAGGAAGAGTTACACTAATTAATTACTAAAATTTGCTGTTAAGTGAGACTCAAAAAGAAAATAAAGCAGGCAATTTTGATTCATATGCTAAGCATATTTTGTTTTGTGAATGAGTAAGAAATCAATATGTGGCACTAATCATACCTTACATTTAAAGTTAGTTTTTGAATAAAGTTGCTCTTACCATAAGTACATAGATAAAACAAATGCATACACCTTATAAATCTAAAAAGAAATGCAATGCATAATATAAGTTTGAATAATTAATTGTGTGAAAAAAAGAAGCAATATGGTGTTGACTTTGAAGATATTTGCTTTATTAGTAGTAATCATCCCTAACGCTTATAGTTTAAGCAGAGATGATTTCCCTTCTGATTTTGTGTTTGGTGCTTCAACCTTGGCTTATTAGGTTTTTTTTTTTTTTTCTTTCAATGTTTTATAATAATGTTTTATGTTAATCAATGAAAAAGATTGTAAAATAAATAATTCTTATCATAAAAAGTTGCTTTTATTTATCTTCAACAATCATAGGTTGAAGGTGCAACAAATGAAGATGGCAGAAAACCAAGCATATGGGATACTTTTTCTCATAATAGAAATGGTATTGTTCTCACTAACATATACTATACACTTAAAATACTTTGCACTAAGCAAATACAAGACCTTGATTTTATGCAAGAAGATGTGCAACTCATGGCCAACATGGGCTTAGATGTTTATAAATTTTCAATGTCATGGTCAATAATTATTCCAAGTAATTAAAATCACTAGAATGTGTTGGATATAAGTTCCCCTGATTATGGTTTTGACATAATTAACAAAAATACAATATCTTTTGATTAAGCTAACTGTTTGAATCAAGTTGCATTCCAGGTAGAAACACACACAAACACTAAACATATGGACACAAAGCTTGGAACGCAAGGAATCAAGCATAAAGTGAAGCATGTGCTGGACATAGACAACTATGCTTAAGTGTCATTAGTGATTGTGTTTATTAGGTTTTAGACTTATCATATATGAGTTCATGCATAAGTTTTTAAATTGAACCAAGTAACCAAATCGATTGACAAATCAATTGATACATCTATTGGGCAATCGATTGATTGACTCAGAAGTAAAGTTATCACTAAGCCAATCGATTGACGAATCGATTCTGTGAAAGAACTTTGTGAAATCTGAACTCCGAGTGCAACGCAATCGATTGGACAATCGATTCATGAATCAATTGAGAAATCGATTGTGTGAGTTACAGGGGCAAGCCAAAATCCTTGCAAATCGATTGTCTAATCGATTTCGAGCTTAATTTGCATCAGACTTGACCACTGTAACATACCAATCGATTGGAACATCAATTGATGAATCGATTGAGTGAGACACAAAGACAACCATTTCCAAAACAAATCGATTGGTAAAACGATTGGGTGAAAGTATTTTATAAGTCTGAAGCTCTGTGACAAATCCAATTGATTGAGACATCAATTGAATTTTGTTTCTTGACTTGCAAGACATATACTAATCGATTGACAAATCGATTGGGATTTTAAAATGTTAAATCATATATCAGAAACCAAGTTCCTAGTCGATTGGCAAATCAATGTTTTCAAAATAGCTAAGTCCCTATAACAATTCAAATCGATTGGAATTAAACAGCTGATGCACTGGGACAAAGCAAATTGATTGACGAATCGATTAGTGCCAATTTCTAGAGTCCCTGTGATCAGTCCAATCGATTGACAAATCGATTGGAGTAATTTTTTTAAGTTAAATACCAATTGCCAAATCGATTATGATGGATTATCAGCCGATTATGGAATTGATTGTTTTGATCTCGTTGTTTGAACAAAACATTCGAAATCGTGAAATCGATTGATTCATATGATTTCAAGATTCAAGAAAAACAAGAAACACGAGCATCGATTGACAAATCGATTGGAGTGTTTCTAGGCTTTATAAAATCGATTAGGAAATTGATTTGTATGTGTTTTTCTGAAACATATAAAACTGTCTCAAATTTGTTTTTCAAAACAAACACATAAATTTGAAATTTTTCAGAACCAGAACTTTTGAGACCTTTGAACTTTGGATACACACAATATTTTGAGAAAACTTAACAGCTTGGCAAACACTTATAGTTTGAACATCATTGTGTGATCAAGTCGCTTATTCTAGAAAGATCTTTTGATCTTCTTTGTTGCAATTTCTGTAAAACTACATTGTAACCAAACCATGTAAAAATCCAGTAGTTAAACTGGTGGTTACCGTTCGTTGATGTTTGTGTTCATCAAGAAGGAACCTCATTGCGATCTTGTGTGAGTTTACCAGAATAACTCAAGGGATGCGATGGATGTATGTTAGAATCAAGATAGTTGGATAGATAAGCTATGTGCTAGTTGGAAAATCTGTAAAACGTACTATAGAAGATTCTAGTGAAAAAGGCTAAGATCAGGTTGATCTTGGGACTGGATGTAGGTTGTCTAACAGACGACTGAACCAGGATAAATATCTGAGTATCTCTCTCCTATCCCTTATCTTTTACTTCATTGTTTGATTGATTAATATTGATACATGTTCTGTTTGATATTGCTTGAAAGATTAAATTTACATGCTTGTATCTAGATTGATTTGTTGAACAATTACTATGTATGTTGCATTGTTAATTAGACAATACATATAATTGTGAACCTTCTCCTAGAATCAATTCTTTGGGACCTTAATTGATATTCTGTTTAATAAAATTGGTATTTGTTAAACTGTTTGGCATTCTTGTGAATTGTTCATTTGACTGTCATATACACATTTGTTGCATTAGAAGTCATATATTTCCTTACAATTGGTATCAGAGTCTGTACTTGTTTTAGAGAAAACTCTCATATAAGTCATGACTTATGTAGAATTCTTAGGTGAAGTTGCTTCCCTTGCAAGGCCCCCTGCTTTTAATGGTGCGGCCTATATGTACTGGAAACAACGTATGTTAATATTTCTTGAAGCTAGTGGTATTGATATTCTTGATGCTGTTGAAAATGGACCTTTTGTGCCAACTTTAGCTGGTACTGGTGAATCTGCTATATTGAAATCTAAATCTGACTGGTCTGAGGATGACAAAAAGAAAGTAGGTTATAATGCTAAAGCTAAAAATATTATAACATCTGCTTTGAGTCATGATGAATTTTTCAAGTTGTCAAATTGTAAATCTGCAAAAGAGATGTGGGATACCTTGCAGCAAACTCATGAAGGTACCACTGATGTTAAGAGAGCAAGGATAAATACATTGATGCACGACACGGGACAAAACTAAGTTTTTGTCTCTAAGCTTAAAGGATGGTGGCTATGTCAAATACGGCGATAATAATAAAGGCAAAATCTGTGGCAGTGGAGATATAGGTAATGAGTCAACTGCAGTTATCAAAGATGTTTTATATGTAGAAGGACTCAAACATAACTTGCTGAGTATCAGCCAATTATGTGACAAAGGATTTAAGGTACACTTTACTTCTCAATCTTGCATAAGAGAGCATAAGGAGAATGAAGGTATAAAATTGGTTGGTAATAGAATCAACAACATTTATATGTTAGATTTTACTACATTACTTGCTGATTCTGTATGTTGTTTGTTATCAAATGCTGATGAGAATTGGCTGTGGCATAAAAGGGTTGCACATATTCATATAGATCATTTGAATAGGCTAGTTAGTAAGCAGCTTGTAATAGGACTCCCAAATAGGAAGTTTACTAAGGATAGACTATGATGAAACCTATGCCCCAATAGCTAGACTAGAAGCCATTAGAATCCTGCTGGCTTTTGCTTGTATTATGGACTTCAAACTTTATCAAATGGATGTGAAAAGTGCCTTTCTCAATGGTGACATCCAAGAGGAAGTTTTTGTTAGCCAAACAC
>JBBPBS010000577.1:6577958-6606134 GCA_037974835.1 Cicer judaicum
TAGCTAGACTAGAAGCCATTAGAATCCTGCTGGCTTTTGCTTGTATTATGGACTTCAAACTTTATCAAATGGATGTGAAAAGTGCCTTTCTCAATGGTGACATCCAAGAGGAAGTTTTTGTTAGCCAAACACTTGGTTTTGAAAATCCTGATTTTCCTAATCATGTCTACAAGTTAACAAAGGCTCTCTATGGGTTGAAACAAGCTCCAAGAGCTTGGTATGAGAAGCTCATCACTTTTCTCATTCAACAAAACTTTGTAAGAGGAAATGTTGACAAGACTCTTTTCATAAAGACTAATGGAAATGATATATTGTTGGCCCAAGTTTATGTAGATGACATAATCTTTGGATCAACCAATAATAAGCTATGCAAAGATTTTGAAAATTTAATGAAAGGTAAATTTGAAATGTCAATGATGGGAGAACTATCCTATTTCTTGGGATTTCAAATTAACCAAAGCAAGTATTGCATTTTCATTAGCCAAACAAAATATTGCAATGATTTGATAAAGAAATTTAGCTTTGAAAATTATAAGTCCATTGATACTCCCATGAGCCAAGCATGTCACTTAGATAGGGATGAGAAAGGTAAACCTGTAGATGTCACAAGGTTTAGAGGTATGATAGGATCCTTACTGTACCTTACAGCAAGCAGACCTGACATCATGTTTAGTGTCTGCATGTGTGCTAGATTTCAGTCCAATCCAAAAGAGTCTCACCTTAGTGCAGTTAAGAGGATATTTAGATACCTCATAGGAACTAGAAACCTAGGACTGTGGTATCTTAAGGGATCTACCTGTACTTTAGTTGGATTCTCGGATTCAGATTTTGCAGGATGCAAACTAGATAGAAAAAACACCTCAGGTACTTGTCATTTGCTAGGTAACTCTCTTGTGTCTTGGTACAGCAAGAAGCAAACTAGCATAGCTTTATCCATAGCTGAGGCTGAGTACATTGCAGCTGGGAGCTATTGTACACAAATCCTCTGGATGAAACAACATCTATGCGATTTTGGTGTTGACTTAGGGACAGTACCTATCATGTGTGATAATACAAGTGCTATTTGTATTACCAAGAACCCTGTCATGCATTCTAAGACTAAGCATATAGAGATAAGGCATCACTTCATAAGGGACCAATTTCAAAATGGGAACATAAAGCTTGAATATGTCAATACAGCTGATCAGTTGGCTGACATGTTTACCAAAGCTTTACCCTGTGGACAAACAGGAAATGTGCTTTATAGAATCGATTGGAAAATCGATTGATGAAGCACAGTGTCTAATTTGAAAAATTAGATAACTCGAAATCGATTGGTTAATCAATTTGGTGGTCCTTTGTATCTGTTTGTGCTACTCTATTCCTAAATTCCAATCGATTAGGAAATTGCTTCCTTCTGCTTAAAGAATCGATTTGGTAATCGATTAGTTTGGTCCCAGACTTCAACTTGAGAAAATTCTTCCCCGAAATCGATTGAGTAATCGATTTCGAATCAATATTTTTTCTTGATAAATCGATTAGGACATCAATGCTGAGATTATCAGATTTCTGAAATGATATGAGAAACTGCCTGAACTGATATGGAAATTGATTGAGTAAATAAAGGAAATCGATTAGGAAATCGATTGACAATATTACCATTGCCAGTTTTTTACTAGCCGTTGCAAGGTAATTATGGTTCAATCGATTTCACTTCCCCAACAATGGTAACCCAATCGATTGACCTGTGCAAAGGCTTAAAACAATCGATTTGGAAATCGATTGTGAACAGTTTTATATAAACCCTGCTTAAACCCTCAATCGATTGCCTCTCATATTTTCCAGAATTTTCTCACCAAGTCTCTACATTTTCTACCAAAATTCATCTCCTATACCACCTTTGATACCTCTCTTTGTATCAAAATCTCATCTTTCTCAAAAATGGCTCGTGTAAAACAAGTTCATTCAAGAACTCCATCTCCCTCTATTTCATCTTCTTCAAGTGGAAGAACTCCCTCTCCCCCACCAACTTCTAAACGTGCGTCCATTCCAACTCACAAAATTCTTGCCAAAGACAAAGGCAAAGCCATTGCTGTAGACCAAGGAAAGGCTAAGAAGAGGAGGGAGCCTCCTATAGAGAAACTCATGGTTGATGCAATGAGGACTCCTGCTCCCAAAAAGAAGAAGGTTGTTCCTTCTCCTCAGCCTAAACAAGCTCCACCGCAAAAAGATGAACCAGCTGCAAATGTCAAGATACCAGCTGCGTTTCTCAATGCTAGAGTTGAAGCTACAAATGAAAGGATGGAAGCAGCCTTAATGAAGCTTCAAGAGGATTTGAACTCAGTTGCACAGGACATCGCAACAATACAACATCACCTCGACCTCAAACTCTCATTCAGCGACATTGCTGATATAGGTCGACAGGCAACAGCTGAACCTTCCCCCACACCCCTAGCTAGCCCTGTACCTCATGTTGAGGAGACACCTGCTGAGGATAATACAACGGTCTCTACCTCTCCCTTAGATAATAATGAGGATCAGCCCAGTTTAGGAGTTTAGGAGTTTAGGTTCTATGTTGTTATGTATCTGTTATTTTTATTGTTGTATTGCCCTATATTAATCAGTTTATATGAATATCATTTTCCCTATATTCTCTTTGTTTTTTATGTTTTGTTATGCCTTTTTGCATGCAGTAACAAAGGGGGAGAAAATGAACAAATTTAAACTTGTGTTTCCTGTGGTTATGATGCTAATATTTGTCATTTCTGAACCATTCTGATACCATCAATAGTCATTGTCATTCTTGCTCTAACACTATTCCTTTTATCTGCATGTGCTAGCTCTAATACGCACTAATACCAGTATGTGCTAATTGTTGTTGCTAATCACATGTCAATACCGCTCCAAATTAATTTTATAGTATGACTGCTGTTGATATTGTTTATAACACTCTTTATAGCTCTGATACTATGTTACTGAAATGAAATGAATAGCTTTGATATTATTATAGTAATCATAGTGCTATTTTACTCTGATGTTTTGCATGTGTTTTACGAAGCATGTTTGGACAAAGACAACTATGCTTAAGTGTCATTAGTGATTGTGTTTATTAGGTTTTAGACTTATCATATATGAGTTCATGCATAAGTTTTGCCAAGATAAAAATGTGTTTTTAAATTGAACCAAGTAACCAAATTGATTGACAAATCAATTGATACATCTATTGGGCAATTGATTGATTAACTCAGAAGTAATGTTATCACTAAGCCAATCGATTGAGGAATCGATTCTGTGAAAGAACTTAGTGAAATCTGAACTCTGAGTGCAACGCAATCGATTCATGCATCAATTGATAAATCGATTGTGTGAGTTACAGGGGCAAGCCAAAATCCTTGCAAATCGATTGTCTAATCGATTTTGAGATTAATTTGCATCAGACTTGACCACTGTGACATACCAATCGATTGGAACATCAATTGATGAATCAATTGAGTGAGACACAGAGACAACCATTTCCAAACCAAACCGATTGGTAAATCGATTGGGTGAAAGTGTTTTGTAAGTCTGAAGCTCTGTGACAAATCCAATTGATTGAGACATCAATTGAATTTTGTTTCTTGACTTGCAAGACATATACTAATCGATTGACAAATCGATTGGGATTTTAAAATGTTAAATCATATATCAGAAACCAAGTTCCTAGTCGATTGGCAAATCAATGTTTTCAAAATAGCTAAGTCCCTATAACAATTCAAATCGATTGGAATTAAACAACTGATGCACTGGGACAAAGCAAATCGATTGACTAATCAATTAGTGCAAATTTCTGGAGTCCCTGTGATCAGTCCAATCGATTGACAAATCGATTGGAGTAATTGTTTTAAGTAACATACCAATTGCCAAATCGATTATGATGGATTATCAGTCGATTGTGGAATCGATTGTTTTGATCTCGTTTTTTGAACAAAACATTCGAAATCAATTACTCAATCGATGCTGATATGAATTTTTCTCAGTTTTCTGATTTGTGAATTAAAACAATCGATTGCCAAATCGATTGATTCATATGTTTTCAAGATTCAAGAAAAACAAGAAACACGAGCATCGATTGGCAAATCGATTGGAGTGTTTCTAGGCTTTATAAAATCGATTGGGAAATCGATTTGTATGTGTTTTTCTGAAACATATAAAACTGTCTAAATCTGTTTTTCAAAACAAACACATAGATTTGAAATTTTTCAGAACCAGAACTTTTGAGACCTTTGAACTTTTGATACTTACAATTTTTTGAGAAAACTAAACAGTTTGGCAAACATTTATAGTTTGAACATCATTGTGTGATCAAGTCGCTTATTCTAAAAAGATCTTTTGATCTTCTTTGTTGCAATTTATGTAAAACTACATTGTAACCAAACCGTTTAAAAATCCAGTAGTTAAACTGGTGGTTACCGTTCGTTGATGCCTCTGTTCATCAAGAAGGAACCTCATTGCGATCTTGTGTGAGTTTACCGGAATAAATCAAGGGATGCGATGGATGTATGTTAGAATCAAGATAGTTGAATAGATAGGCTAGGTGCTAGCTGGAAAATCTGTAAAACGTACTATAGAAGATTCTAGTCAAAAAGGCTAAGATCAGGTTGATCTTGGGACTGGATGTAGGTTGTCTAACAGACGACCGAACCAGGATAAATATCTGAGTATCTCTCTCCTATCCCTTATCTTTTACTTCATTGTTTGATTGATTAATATTCATACATGTTCTGTTTGATATTGCTTGAAAGATTAAAATTACATGCTTGTATCTAGATTGATTTGTTGAACAATTACTATGTATGTTGCATTGTTAATTAGACAATACATATAATTGTGAACCTTCTCCTAGAATCAATTCTTTGGGACCTTAATTGATATTCTGTTTAATAAAATTGGTATTTGTTAAACTGTTTGGCATTCTTGTGAATTGTTCATTTGACTGTCATATACACATTTGTTGCATTAGAAGTCATATATTTCCTTACAATTGGTATCAGAGTCTATACTTGTTTTAGAGAAAACTCTCATATAAGTCATGACTTATGTAGAATTCTTAGGTGAAGTTGCTTCCCTTGCAAGGCCCCCTACTTTTAATGGTGCGGCCTATATGTACTGGAAACAACGTATGTTAATATTTCTTGAAGCTAGTGGTATTGATATTCTGTTTAATAAAATTGGTATTTGTTAAACTGTTTGGCATTCTTGTAAATTGTTCATTTGACTGTCATATACACATTTCTTGCATTACAAGTCATATATTTCCTTACAGAATGATGTTAAAGAAATTAAATATTTAAGCGATGTCTAAAATAATGTTAAAAATTATTTGTACTTATTTGAAAAAACTTAGGAAAGGAGATATTATTATTTTATAAATTTATACTAATAGTCATTTTATTGAGTTTGCCATTTGAATATAGTTACCTAGAATAAACTGTTATGTTGATTATTTTCTAATCATCTTATTCCTATGTGTTAACAGATGGAAAAGGACCAATTAATCCCAAAGGACCAATTAATCCCAAAGGACTATATAGGTTCTAGATGCTAAGTAAGATATATATTCATCTTTCTTATCCCAATTCAGGAAAATATGTCGAAATATTATGACAGCAAAATATGTTACTAGCTCTAATTGCTGTCATAATCTGTCGAAATAAAGCTAAGATATGGAAGATTATATTTATCACAATTCAACAAAATAACAAGAAAAAATCACCACATAGAAGCCTTCCTTGAATGTCAAGGTCCTCAGTGACAAAATTTAATTCTTAATCACATCAAATTAATAGCACTAGTGATGATAAAGTCCCTAATATTTTAGTAGTAACTAAACTATAAATCAAATCAGTAGCCAATTATCATGTGTCTAACTCCTTCTAGAAATCAAATCAGTAACTAAACTAATACTAAATAATCAACTCATGTGCAAATATATAGCCATTTGTTCTTCAATACTTAATAGTCCATCTTTCAATTTACGTTCATTACGAAGGAGACCACATAATAAACGAAAAGATCTAATATCCATGCAAATGAGTAGACAACATCAAATAAGAAAAATATGGTAAAGGCATAGCTGTTGGAGATCCTGATTAGAGGCACTATGCTTAACAAATGTTTCAATTGCCACAGATCTTGAAGAGCACAAAAGGCGTCTAATCTAGTAAAGGCAGCAAGAACAATGACTTGTAAGAAAGAAAGTAAATGATTTAAATGACAAATTAAATCAAGAACCAAACAACCAAGAACATGAACAATTTGTATTACATTCACTACAACACTATTAATTGCAACATTATGTAAGAAAAACAAAGAAACAAATATAAAGAATATGAATAATTTCATATTTGAAAGAAAATGGTTAACGTGTTAAATAAAAATTGGGGTTTTCTAGATAATAGTAAAGAAAGTCTATGCACATATGGCACGAAAAGGAAATACGATTTCGGTAAGATTCGATATGAATCGTAGTTCAGACTCAAGGCAATTCAGTGAGGGCGACTATGAAAGCCACTGAATGGGTCAGTCTTTTCCTTCAGTGAGGGTGACCGCGAAACTCACTAAATGGGACCAGGAAAAACTCACTGAATCAAACGACTTCTTTGAGCACTTGATGAGACCCGAGACCAGATGAAGTTTGAGAACGATAAAAAAAGAAAGGAATATAACTTACCCTTGAGAGAGAGTGATGGACAAGGCGACATCCAGAGTGGTCGGAGTCGACGGAGGGAGTTGCAATCTGGAGGAGGTTGGAAGAAGAAAAAGAAGGGTTTAGCGTTGTCTAGGTTGTAATTTTGAATGAATGAGTTCTTTTTGGTGTTGACAATGAACAGATTTTGGGTTTTCACATAAACCTTTTCTTATAAAAATCAACATAAAAATTTTCTAATAAAAAAAGAAATTATCTACGGATAAAAATAAATTACCTACGGAGATGTTATAGTAAAAATAACACGAATAAATCTCGCAAAATTTAAGTGGGTTGCGCATTTTTTTTTCTTTACCGATAGACTTTTTTAATGTTACCTATCGAATGATCGTTGAAATTAATTAAACCAAAAAACAAATTAGTTTTTAAGCAATACACAAGGTTTTCCGTAGAAAAAAAACTAATTTACTCACGAACTAACATCCGTGGGTAATTTTTCTGTAGGTATACAAATATTTTCTTATAGTGTACTTTTCTTGATCACTATTTGTGTAATTAAATGGTTTTATAATGATTATATTCTTGTTGTTCTTAATTGTATTATAACATGATTTCAAAACTCACCTCCTTCGTTATTTGTGTTTGTCGTTTGGCTTGGCCCTGCATTTGCAAATTTGCAGTTATTACATGTTAATGTGTCTTGAAGTTCAGGTTTGGGAGAAACCCTGCTCTGATAGGTGATATCGGGAATAAGAGTCTTAATTTGTATTTTACTCTTACTTACTTAATTAGAAACGAAATTTGGTATCCAAACCTTATAAGTACAAGTTAGTTTTTGGATTTATATTAACAAATTATAGTTAAATCAAGTTTATGGAGATTGCCTATTTTATAGAAGCAAAACAACTTAAAGTGTAACTTTTGATTTTTTTTAGAAACGTAATATTCTAAATTAGTTATTATAGTTTTTTATTTTCTTGGAAAACACATTCTCTTTATCCACTGCGAATTTACTCAAAAGAATCTAGAAAAAGTTACTATATATCTTATTTTGGGTTTAGGATGTCACAAAGTTTGGATTATGATTCATGTTTCGCTTCTAATTCACTCTTGGTTACCCTATTCACATTTGGCTTTTTATTCGCATTTGGTTTCTTCAATCTAATTTCAAGTTCAATCTAGTTTGCATTTGGTTTATGGATGTCGTCATTGATTTCTTGTTGTTGACTCGTCTGTCATTTTTTTTTTCTTAGAAGAGATGGTAATTCCAGCATAATTAACTCACATAATTATTAAGTCTTAGGTTCGAACTCGAGATAGTAAATCCAACCTAACAATATCGTGATTTTTCAGTTGAACAAGGGTTTAAGGACGTCGTCGGTCATTGTATTAGATTTACGATAAAAGCTTTTAAAAATATGGAAATCGATCAATTCATGGAAGGTGGTTCCCACCAAGAAAGAATTTTATGAGTTCTCTAATGCTTCTCATGATGATTTTGCAATGTTTGAACAACTGAAACTTGGAATATGAAACTATGTTTTCTTCTCGTCTTCTCATGGACAAAATATTTCAATCCAAACTAGGTTGAAACATAAAGGCCTAGTGTTGGATTCATATCTACAATCTACCCCAGTTTTGTATTTGCAACGTTTTTCAAAATATTTCGTGATGAAGCTTCAATTTTCTGAATCTATTAATTTTGGAGAATTAGGAACCCTTCCAAAGACACTTTAGGAATTTGAGGTCCAGACAACACATGGTTCTAAAAATTTAATGTATGAGGTCTTTGGTTGTAGGTTATCTAATTTAACTAATACATATTAACTATGAGATGATTATCAATATCCAAAAAATGCATTTTTTATTTTTTTTGAGTGATCCAACTTGAGAGGAGAACAATATTCAAGACCTTCAAATATCTTTTGATTTTGAAATATTATTGTTACTAATGATAATCTACGATCTAAAATTACTCACGGCTAGAAGATATGGTGGTTTATAAAAAAAATAGAGATGATTGTAAAACATATCGTAGACGAGATACAAATGATGGATACAAGGTGTAACACACCAATTTTTTTTATTAATATATAAATTTGAACATATGTGTATATATTGGTAATTGTAGTGAGAGTTTTTAGTGTAGTTGTTTTAGTAATTAATGTATTGTATAAATATATTCCATTACTCTAATAATTTAATCTTACAAAATTTGTTAAAAATGTGTTGTTTATATTTAAAACTAGTGTGTAACTCATGCATTGCACATTAACAAATTACAATTTTGATAAATATGTTGTTATATTAATTTATATATATCAATTCTCATAAATTCTATTGGCATTGGTGTTAAAGATATAATTTGAATTTTATTATCAATTCAATTTCACACACGAAAAATATACAATTTACAATACAAAAAATATAATTGGTGAATAAATTTTGATACATGCTTACAAATTATTGAAAATTTCATTGTACACCACATTTGTGGTATCGGCACATGGCTTTCCTTCATCATCTAAAAATAAAATTCTTCAATTATATCATGTACTTTACTCGTAAAATAGCCACATAAAGTTTACCACGAGTAAACACAGGTTGCATCAAATACAAAGCAACTTGAAAAAGAGATTGACCTTGACTCTTATTTATGGTCATTGTAAAACACAACTACAAATGGGAAACCTGACTAGATAGAACCAAATTCATCCTTGGTATATAAATCTTATAATCGATGATTTTTCCTGCGATCACATTTGCTCCTATAATATTTATACATAGTTTATTTATGAGCAATTGTGTTTTGTTACATAGTCCATTAGTTTGATCAATGTTCATCAAAAGAACATCAATCTTTAATCTTAATCGGTGATGCCTTATTTTTTAATTATCCAATTTTTTTTTCAAAAAACTTACAATAAAACAATATTAATAATTTTATACAATTAAAAATAATAATTATTGAAAAATTAAATAATTAGATTCGATCAAATAGGAAATTTTAAAATAATGGATATCGACATATAAAATAAATATGTAAATTTAAAGATGAGTAAGTAACTAAATAATGATTTGTTTTTATTACTCAACATAGTAGGTAACTTATATGAAATACATGACATTTCATAATTCATATCAATTTTTCTTCATTGTATCAGGTGGACAAATATCTTTTATTCTAGTACTACTTGTTTGTTGTGGCTTAAATACTAAAATAAATCATATTCCCATCACAAAAATTCACATTGTTGGTAAAAACATTAATCTATATCATCAAAATAAACATGATCAAATATGACAAATGTAGCATAATCAGTATCATCAACGACTCTATACGATACGTTCTACAAAAATTAGGTAATGAAATTTATTAACATCAATAAATCTTTAAGAAATTAAAATAAATGGATTTTATTTTTTAAACACACTTGGGCACCATTCCTTTCATAAACTCTCTCTTGTCCCACTCCAACTAAAACTCCCATAAAATCTGTTTAAAAAAAGTAATGATTAAACTATGAATAACTAAAATAAAATAAGAATGACAAATTGAAATAAATTTACCAATCAAGTAATTCATGTCAATATTTCGAATTTATGAGAATGTAATGAATGATTACGGAGAGGCTCTGACCAAACTGGTTTCTAATTCTTGAACCATTGTCCCATTTTGAAAATTAAATTTGAATTGATGTCTGATTGTTCTATATGCTCCAGAGTTAGACACAACACCAACGAACGTAAATTGTACACAACTTCCACACAAATATTTTTCTCAAAAATCGAGAAATAAGAGTTTTTCGCATTTTTGCTTGAATTTGGTCACCTTAAATATATAAAACACAAATTTGTTAATTTTGTCATTTTAAAAATATGGAACACAAATTTAATAAATTAATAACTTAACAAAATTATAATCTATAAAATAAAGAATTAAATCATGTGATCCATCAATACCATTTCCATCACATAATTGACATTTAGATCAGAAACCATAAGTCGCACAACTCTAACAGCAAAATTTCATGACTATTTTTTTTTGAGAAATTGAAGCAACAAAATCTCATTTTTTTACACATCGCATAAAGATAAACACGTAAATAATGAATCTTTGGTAAAGAAAAATTAAAAGGGAGTTGTGTGTAGATGAGATAATATGAACGATATTTATAAAGGAGGTGCTGAAAATAAAAGATTATTGAGGAGAGACAGTTAACATAAGACGACTACGAAAGAAGAAGAAAAAGTCAATAGAGGACAACGAAAGAAGAAGAAAGTTGGAAGGCATAAAAACAATTCATAAAATTAAATAATTTTTTTAATTAAATTTATGTAATGTTCAGTAAGAATTTGAAGCGGTGGTTACTAAAGTAGTGTTTGAAATTACTTTAAAAAAAATTGTCAAAATCGTGGTGTAATTAATTGTATTTTATTTTAATTCAGAAATAAATTTTTAACTCTCAATATAAAATATGAATGATATTTATAAAGGAAACGCAGAAAATGGAAGATTATTGAGAAGATACAATTAACGGACGACCACAAAGAAGAATAAAAAGTCAACAAAGTACGGCGAAAGAAGAAGACTAGTCGGAAGGCATAAACAAGTTCATAAAATAAAATAAATTTTTTAATTAAATTTATGTAATGGTCAGTAACGGCAAAAGAAGAAGGCATAAAAATAATTCATAAAATAAAATAAATTTTTAATTAAATTTATTAACGTTCAATATGAATTTGAAGTGGTGGCTGTTAAATTAGTGTTTGAATTATTTTTTTCAAAAAAACTATCAAATCGTGGTGGAATTAATTGTATTTTTTTAATTCACAAATAAAATTTTAACTTTCAATAAATAGTATTCTTTTTTATTTTAATAAATTGACGGTACAATAAATTTTTTATTTTTTAATTCACCAATAAATTATCGACGAACACCACAAATAAATGGTCAATCGTGATATAATGAAAATTTTATATTTTTTTATTAAAAAAACTGAACAATGAAGTGGTTGTATTTTGTTTTTTACTTTTTAAATTATTTTTATTAATAAAAATTTTATATTTCCCTAAATACTCTAATTAAGTAGCATTTGTCAATCATACCAAAATTTCATCTTTGCTTTATTCTATTGTATAACTTGGGTTATTTTAATTTACGGGCTATTCTTGTACAAACTCCTTTAGTTTTGACTTAAATTCCATATTCTTTTTAATCTAGTAAACAATGCGTTCCATGGAGACAAATTACAATTTTGATAAACATATTATTTTATTAATTTATATATATATATATCAATTCTCATAAATTTTATTGATATTAACATTGAAGACATAATTTGAATTTTATCATCTATTCAATGTTATACACGAAAGATAAAAAAATATAACCGTAGAATAAATTTCGTCAACATATTTACAAATTATTGACAATTTCGTGGTACAAAACATTTATGGAGTCAGTATATGGCTTTTCTTCATCATCTAAAAATAAAAATCTTCAATTATATCATGTACTTTACTCGGGAAATAACCACATAAAATTTACCACGAGTAAACACAAGTCGCATCAAATACAAACCTCAAGAGATTAACCTTGACTCTTATGTATGGTCATTGCAAAACACAACTACAATGGAAATTTTGTTCTCTGAAATTTAAATCGGAAACCTGATCATTTAGAACCTAATTCATCATTAGTATATAAATCTTATCACCGATTCTTGTGATCACATATGCTCCTATAATATTTATATATAGTTCATTTATGAGCAATCGTGTTCCGTTACAAAGTCCATTAGCTTGATCAATGTTCATCAAAAGAACACCAACCTTTAATCTGAATCCGTGATGCCTTATTTTTTAACTATCCAATTTTTTTTTCAAAAAACTTACTATAAATTAAGTTAGTAAATTTAAAGATAAGAAAGTAACTGAATAATGAATTTTTATTTTTATTACTCAATATAGTAGGTAACTTATATGAAATATATGACAATTAAAAATTCATATAAATTTTGCTTCATTGTATCACGTGCAAAATATCTTTTATTCTAATACTACTTGTTGTAGCTTAAATACTAAAGATAAATCATCTTCCCATCACAAAAATTCACATTGTTATTAAAAATATTAATCTAGATCATCAAAATAAAAATGATCAGAACACATCAATAAAAATGTTGAAGATACAATAAAGTTGAGAAAAAAATACTCACTTGATCTATTTCATGAAGCAAGTTTAGACATGATTTATTTGTCAGCAAAACTCCGTTATAATCAAATATGACAAAGGTTGCAGAATCAGTATCATCAATGAATCTATATGATACCTTCTCCCAAAATTAGCTAGGTAATGAAATTTATTGACATCAATAATACTTTAAGAAATTGATAAATTAACATAAATGGATTTTATATGTTAAACACACATGGACATTGTTCCTTTCATAAACTCTCTCTAATCCAACTCCAACTAAAATTCCTATAATATCTATTTAAAAAAAAAAAAGTAATGATTAAACTAATCTAAAATAACAGTCACATATTGAATTAAATTTGCCAATCAAGTAATTTATGTCAACATTTCGAATTTCTGATAATGAAATGAATGAGTACGGAGAGGCTGTGACCAAACAGGTTTCAAATTCTCGAACCCTTGTACCATTTTGCAAATTCAATTTGAATTGGTGTCCGAGTCAAAATATCCTTCATTGAAGTACTACTTATTGTAGCTTAAATACTAACTTAAATAATCTTCCCATCACAAAATATCCATAATCAAATATGACAAAGGTAGCATAATTGATTTCATCAACGACTCTATTTGATACCTTTTACCAAAATTAAGTAATGAAATATATTAACATCAATAGTAGTTTAAGGAATTGATAAATCAACATAAATGGATTTTATTTGTTAAACACACTTGGGCACCATTCCTTTCATAAACTGAGATGATTAAATTGTGAATAACTAAAATAAAATAACATTGACGAATTGAAATAAATTTACCAATCAAATAATGCATGTCAATATTTCGAATTTCAGAGAATAAAATGAATGAATATGGAGAGGTTGTGAGAAGACTAAATTTGCAAATTCAATGTGAAGTGGTGTTCGGTTTTTCTATATGTTCCAGAGTTAGACACAACACTAAAATAACAAAAATTTACACAACTCTCCAAATATTAGTCTCAAATCGAGAAAGATTAGTCTCAAATAAAAAATAGGAGATTATTGAAGAGAGACAGTTAACAACGACGAAGGAAGAACAGAGGACTACAAAAGAAGAGAAATCAGCACAAAAACAATTTCTAAAATAAAATAAATTTTTTAATTAAATTTATGTAATATTAAGTAAGAATTTGAAGCGGTGATTACTAAAAGTAGTAAAACACTACTTTCAAAAAACTGTCAAATTATGGTGTAATTAATTGTATTTTTTAAATCAAAAATAAATTTCAACTCTCAATAAAAGTATTATTTTATCTCTCAATACACTAATAGTACGATATATTTTCTTCTTATTTTTTTATTCACCAATAAATCCTCAACGTACGCCTCAAATAACATGTCAAATTGTATTGTAATAGAAGTTTTATTTTATTTCTTTTTAAATTATTTTTACTAATAGAAACTTTATATTTCTCTAAATATTCTAATTAAGTGACACTCCTTGATCTTGCCAAAATATCATCTTTACCTTTATTCTACTGTATAGATTTCTATTTCTATAGGTTTTATCCATTCACTGTAACTTCTCCAGCTTCCTCTTTCAAATTTACTTTATCGTCATTACTAGTGTGCATCTTCCTGCATCCGGAAATGCACTATTATTATAATCATGTTTAGCCATCACGTTTATTCTATTTGGGATTCAATCACCAATTGTAGTGGTGCATATCACGTTGGAATAGTTTAACTCTCAAGTTTGTTCCTTTTGATTGGTTTATAAAGATTTTGAGTAATAAGTTTTATGGCCTCATTCAATGGAAATGACAAAAACCGTTCTATGAAAAATTTACTGGAGTGTTTTCCTTGATGTTAATCTTTTGGTATTGTCGAAATTTCAAAAATGTTTTTCTATTGATTTTTCAGAAAACAAGCAAGAAATACCCGTTGTTTAAAACTTTAAATGCCACCAAAATTTAAATAGACGCTTTATATATTGAATATAATGAGAATTTGAATTTATTAAAAATTTTTAATGCAATGAAAAATATTTGAAGGATAAAAACTTATTCTTAAAATTGTTGAAAAGTTTTAATTAGTAGAATTATTTCATAATTTTTCTATTACCGAAAAATTTATCTGTGAGTGTTATGTGACTCGTTTAAAAACAAATTGGGAGATTGAGCGAGATGTGGTGACTTAAAGTTACAAAATATCTAGATATTTTTCTAAAATATAAATATTTTAATTAAGGAATATTGAAAATATCTAGATATTTTCTTACGATGTAATAAGACTTTGTAAGAACCAAAATGAGGCAACTCACTATCCTTTTTGTGTGGATTAGAATGACTTGTGTAAGAAGGATTAGATGGGAAGTGATGGAATTGTAAAGTATTTTGAAAATATTTTTGGAGATCCAGTTAAGATTATTCGTCATCATCTTACTACCACTTTCTTTTATTTTTCAAACACATCTTCTCTCATTTCTCTCCAAAAACAAACCTTATTTTTCATTTTTGAGCAACATAGAAGTCTTCAATCACAAAACCTCTAACTACAAAGATGTTTCTCTACTTGAGAGGATTGCAACGAGCAAAGGATTCCTACTTTAGGTAGTCATTTCTCCTTTCTTTTCTCTCAAACTCATAAGCATGCATATATAGAGGATATTTTTTTTATCTTCTAAGCTTTAATCTTGTTTATTTATAACTACTATGATTGTTATTAGTGTTTAGGAAGATAAAGAAAATATTTTAAACTCTTTTTCTTTCAAAAATAAAAAGTTCTAAGTAAGGGAATAAAATGATAGTATGTTTTTTGCCTTTGGTGCTTTCTTAATATTGAAATTAGAGGAGTTAGTAACTTGAATAACAACAAATAAAATCAAACCCCCAAAATTTTTACGAGACCAAATGTGATGTGTCATAATGTGAAAAATTGATTTTTGTATGTGTTCGAGTAATATAATGAGTTGTTTTCTAATAAATGACTTTGAACTGACAATATAAATTTTATTAAAGTGGCTTGAGTTTGTAAAGTTAAGAAGACTTTACAAGTGTGATTGGTTATGGTTATTTTTAATTGAAATGACAACTAGACGTTAATATGTTTGTGGGCAAAATTGATATATTTTTTTATAAAAAAAAAAAAATCAAAATTGCGAAATGAGGATTTTAAAGAAAGTGACTAATTTACAAACAAAATTGATTAGTTTTCTTTAAATTGTGAATTGAAAATTTGAGATTTCTTGAATAACGTAACCTTGATGTAAATCGTATAATTTTGTATATTTACGTAGTTAGTTATTTGAGTTTCGAAAATCAATTGTGATTTTTGACATTGAGTTACCGGTTAGGAGAACTATGAATATTTTATGTTTGTTGTGTTGAAATGTTTAAGGAAAAGATATAGAAATAAAAAGATCATGGCAAAATTTTTGGAATAGATTTTGAAATAAAGTGGCGAAGGAATTGTTGTGATTTGTTTTAATTCAAAAGTATTTGAGTTGTATAAATTTTGTGAACTTTAAAGAAGGTTGGACAATGTCCATATGTGGTTTTTAATGATGATATAAATTAAAATTTAGAGTCGTTTATAGTTTGAAACCATATGAGTTGTTGTTCTTGATTAATTAAGGTGGCTTAAACTAGATTTGGATTTGGAATTTTTTTTGAAAGACTTTGATGTGTAAAAAAGGTTTTAGATGAGTTGTACATATGTAGAAATATAGTTCAAAATTTTGCTTAAATGCTGGTTTTAAGTTGATTTTGTGATTAAGAAGTTAATAGTTCTTCTATCTTTCGGGTTTTGGTGCAAACAAGATTTTCATATGTATATAATATTTTAAAACAGTTTCAAATTCTATCAACAACTCATCAATATGTACGCTACATATTCAAAAATTTGCCACCTCACAAAAATTATGATATGACACCTTTTAAATCTCACTAATTCTTTCATGTTTTGGTTCCATTATATTATGTTTCACCAATATGTAATGTGAAGCAAAGCAAGCTCTTTCACTTGTCCATTCAAATACAATTATTTCATGTATTTAATAACTTTAACTATAACCAATATAGTTTAATGACTATAATCGCTTATCAAATTTTTTATTTTAATAACTCATACAAAAAGAACCATCAACCACCATCTTGCATTTCGTTCAAGTCACTTATCAATGAATAAATACCACTACAACAAAAATTGTTGTTACGTACGACAGATTTTACTTTTACCCATGGAAAGTCCATAGGCGACATAAGATTACTCATGGATAACCCACATACATGAGTTCATACCTATTTCGCTCATAAAAAAATATTCACCCACAGACAAGCCGTAGGATAGAGTTACCTATGTTTTTGGGTAGTATGACTCACCAATTGTCTATGGATAAAGTTACTCAGATTTTCTGTAGGTAAAAAATTTTATCCAGGCCATGTTTGAGGGTAAATTATCATTTACTCATGGAATTTTAGTGGGTGATGAAAATATGATTTTTTTTTTATGTATTTTTAAAATAAATTGTAAGCATATTAAAATATCATTGTCAAAACAAAGTGAAATTTTTTATAAATAGTATTTTTAAAATACACATCGTGACTACCACAAGTCTCAAAATAAGCATAATTTTCATTAGTAAGATTACTAACACTGTGATTGTCGAGGATAAATAAGACATTATATTGTATCTTAAGAGGAAAAAAATTAATTTTGAAGTGAGCATGGAAATTGGGAGAGATTAAGATTTGTTTGGGGTGTCCAATGCATTAAGAATGATCAATATAATAAGCTTATTTGAAGGAAAAAAGAGTTTAATAGTAAGAGGAAATACAAAAGAAAATCAATGAAGGTGGGATGACATTTTGGGATATGATAGACGGTAGCGTTCCCATTTTGGCACTCCAAGAGTAAAGTCATTTTTGGAAAAGACATAAAAGAGTAAGCTAAGTAATGATTTCAAAATAATGAAGAGCTATCAAAGATCGAGGCATAAATTTAAGGATTGTATAAATGGACAAGTAATGAAAGGAATCTAATGTCTTTGACTTGTCATAACAAAAAGATAATCATCAAGCGACTAACAAAGGATGTGTCAAAATTGAGAATTGCAAGAATGAAAGTTGGGAGTAGATGTAGGAAAACTATTTTTCACTTTGTCTAGAATCGTGAAGTATGTAGGAGATGGACTAGTGAAGCTTGAATTTGAGGCGTTAGGGAAGAGACAAATGTAGATTTTAATTAGTGAATGAAATTCAAGTTGAATTTTATTGGAGAAATGACTCTATAAATGGAGCATTAGTGTGGAAGGAAGTATGGATTTTGTAGGTGGTGTAATTTTGGCATGTTTCTGAGAAGATTTCGAAAGCTTGCATCACCAACTAGATAATAGGATATAATTATGAAGTTATAATTAGAACAAGATTATGATGTGAAATTTGTGGTGTGTATTAGTGCGACTGAAGAAAATTGAGGATTTGTTGGCATTGGTGAAATTAGGGAGTCATCAACGAAGATGATTGTTTCATACTTAGTTTATTAACATCCTACGAAGTGTTTCCATTTGATACCCAATGGGTGTTTCATACTATGTGGGCATATAATAAGCTACGTGACGTGTTTTAGGCAATTTCGTAGGTGGTGTAGAACGAGAAACACAAGAAAGAGGGGCGGGGGGAGGGGGTTGAATTGTGTTTTATTTTAAAAAATAGTTTTATCGGAAAATGTTGAAAACTAGAGATAAAAAAAAATAGAACATTACAATCGATTTATCCTTCTTCACCACCAACATGGTAGCTACGTCCAGTTCTTCCAACCTAGAAGATTTAACCCACTAATTCACCAATTGAATTACACATCCACTAATAGCAAGAGTACATAGGCAGTTGTATAGTGCATATGGTAGTATGTTGTTGTTTGTACTTTTCAATGAGAGTTGACCGTTCGTTTATAGAGATCTTTATGGTTTTCGACCCTTTTTGTGATTGCAAGAAATCAGTATGCATCATGAAGTTTCATATCAAATCTTTTGATATTGATTCTTCATTAATCTTGATATCGAGATCGAAGGAGTAAAGGATATTGTGATTAGATTATGTCGCATACACCTTTAGGGTGTTTAGCAAAAGATGCACAAAAGCTTTGTTACATATTATGATCAATATGTATCATGAAGTTTCGTATCAAATTTTCTAAGATTCATTCTCCATTTAACTTTGTTAAAAATATCCTTAAAATTGATTCTACAAATCTTGATATGGAGAACCAAGGAGTAGAGGATATTGTGATCAGGTTATGTAACATAGACAATCAGGGTGTTTAGCAAAGGATGCATAAAAGCTTTGTCTTTTTTAGAGTGTTGACTATTATCAAAGTGTAGATTTATCATAGTGTTGATTCATTAGAGTGTTGACTATTATTAAGGTGTTGACTTTTTAGAGTGTTGACTTATTATAGTTAGATGATCAAATATTTGTTGCGATTATCAAAGGCAAACAATCACTTGTTTGTCACACTTATTAGTGGCAGAATAGTCAGAGGATTAATGCTTGCTATAACCAAATCACCAGTGGTGCATTTTATAGCGCGTTCACCAAACACAAGAGTATAGAAATCAAAGAAAAATCTTGTTGTTCCTTTAACCTTTATCAAATATCAGATGATGCAGTGTGAACTCATAAGGAATAATGTTGTTATCATCAAAGCATGTAAGGGTAATAGTTCTTCAAACTAACTTGGTGATAACAATAGGCAAGTGAGGTAGTATGAATATTCTCTTGATTTTTGGCAATATGCTCCATGAACGCATCCGTCTTAGGTTTTATCCAATAAAACTATTCCTTCTTCACATACTAAGAAGGTTCGAATGAGGGGCCAAAAGAGAGGCAAATTGACTTCCATAGCTTGATTATGCAGATCTTGGAGCAGCAAAAGTAGCATCCAAGGAGGGTATCTCAATTTGTTAAATGAGTAAACGGTACGACAAAGGTGTGACTAGAGCAACCACTAGGAGTTCTAGATGAATACCACTATAGGGAGATGAGTATTCCCTTGATGAGCCTTATGATGTAACTTTGACGAGCTTTCTAGACCGATTGCTCTAAGCTTTCTAAAACTGCAAGAGCAATGGATAGAGCATCTCATGTTTTTGTATTAAAGTTGCAGCGTTTTGGGAGGCCAACTAATTCCATAATACATGTTGTCCCTTATCCAGTTGGTGACAAACGAGAGGACCTTGTTCCACTGGTTGAAAACATAATTAGGGTCTAAACTTT
This sequence comes from Cicer judaicum, assembly GCA_037974835.1. Lineage (NCBI taxonomy): Eukaryota > Viridiplantae > Streptophyta > Magnoliopsida > Fabales > Fabaceae > Cicer > Cicer judaicum. The sequence goes on from JBBPBS010000577.1 coordinate 6,598,081, forward strand.
GAGCACTCCTATTGCGCGCTGAAGTGATTCTGACAATAAAAGCAGTAATGAATTAGTTGAGTTTTGGAAAGCTAGAGTTAATGAGATCTAGCGTGATGGTGTGGGTGGGATGAGGTCACGAGTTTTCTAATGATGTGTTAAAAACTAAGTTAATGAAGACTTGAGCTAGTAAGGTCAGACACAATGGTGAAGAGGGTAGTGAATATGCAAACACGAGATAGGAGGGTTGAATCGTGTTTGACTAAGTTGGATTCATTTTGCTAATTTATATAAAATTAGTTCAGATTTGGTGACTTATTTGAATAAAAGTAGTAGCAACAAGGTTAAGTGATCAGAGGCAGAAGTAAAATGACAATTGCAGAATTAAAATGACACAACAACTTTTCCTAGTTTATAATCACTAACTTGATAGCTATATGTAGTTCGATCACATAAAAGGATTTAATCCAGTACTTCAAAACTTGATTTACACAACACCTGACCTTGCAAGCTAGTTTTCTCAAAACAACATGACACCTACATACTTTTTAAGGAACACAACCTGATAATCTACAAATTGCATGAGGAATATGAAAGTCACTATTGGGCTAGGTTACAAGAGTTCAGAACAATTTGGTTTGCTTCTAATGTGTTGATGTAACAATGACTCTTATACTAGAAAATGCAAATAAAATATTTCTTTTAAGCAACTGCTTTTCTAGACCTTAACCTTATGAACACTAATAACTTAAGAAATTTTGTGCTTGTGAGTACCCTTATTTTCTTCTTCAGCCTAGAGTATCTATTAATAGAATAGGTTAGGGTTTCTCCTTTTTCCTTGCAAAATCCGAATGATATCTTTGCAAATAATAAAGGTATCTTCTTGTAAATAATTTATATTTTCTTATAAATAATTCATATCTTCTTGTTGATAAGTTTTGATCAAATATTCTTATAAACAATTCATATCTTCGTATGATAAATCTTGATCAAACCTTCTTGTAAATAATTTATATCTTCTAGTAGATAAATTTTGATCAAATCTTCTTGTGATAAATTTTGATCAAATATTCTTTTAAGTAGTTCATATCTTCTTGTTGATAAGATCTTGATAATCTATTCTTCAAATTATGTCCATATCTTCTATTCAACATGGTCAAAGATTTTCTTCATTTATAAATATGAATCAAATCATATTTTAAATTGTCATCGAAAACACAAATCTTCTTTCATACACTTGCTTGATTTGAGCTGGAATGAATTTGGGTTGTTCTTGGATCTTCACAAATTTCTGATTCATCTAAGTCTTCTTAGCATTCTTATTTCTTTCAATTTCAACCGTTGACTTTCCATTAGAGGCATTGACTTTGTCGTTGGAGTGAGATGTTGTGTTTCTTGAATAATGATAGTCAGAGGTAGACATGAATGACTTAGAATTAGTGGCATTGGGCAAACCAACTTATTGAAACTTCAGAATGAGTGCAACATTAGAGGATGCATATCAAAAACAACTTTTGGAGTGTGTTGAACCATTTTGATCAGCGGATTGTACGCTTTGAAATTATGATTTGAACAATATCTTCAAATTTAACAGAGGCGGACTTTAGACCTAGTTACCAGACCCAACCTTCAGACCCAAACATCAGATCCATATATCGGAGGCAATATTCATAGCCTTTAGAGGCGAGTTACTTTGAAAGGCAAACATGTATACTTTGTGTTCCTCTGGTCACTTTCTCTTTTCACTTCCTCTGATCGCTTCCTTTGGTAACTTCCTCTAATTTTCTACTTATAATTTTTGTATACTTAATGAAGTCATTAATCCAAATTTATTATTCTCACAAAATACTTTTCTCACAATCTACCATTTTTTTGGTGATGACATAATTGTATTTTTTAAAACAATTTTTATTTTATTACTTGACTCCCTCTAATTTAAAACACGCCTGAGTCAAAGTAATTTTTATTCATGATCTTCCCATGTTGTTGTTCTCAAATATCTTTTCCCCCTTTTATCATCTGACAAAAAATACTTGAAAATGAAACTTTCTATTTTATTTAATACATTTGTCTTTTTTTTTTGTTTGTTTTAATAGAATGAACATTACACTATAAAATATCTAAATTTTTTTTTCATATGATGTTATTTGACTTGAAGTTTAATAATTTAGCTCCTCTTTTAACACGATAAATTTTTAATGCTCTGACAATTTAATTAACTTCAATTGAGTAATTATTATAAAATTATCAATATACTTGTATAAATGTTAAATTAGGAGAATCTATACTCTCATGTGGAACTTTGTAACCCTTGGTGATTGATTTCATGGATCACTATGCACCGAACTGGACAATATATTATCTCAGGGTTGACATTGATAGCAATCAACATCCAATGTACCATACACTTAATATTGAAATTTAATTTAAAACTAACATTTAGAATATATTGTCATCACCAATATTCAAAATATATTTTTGAGTTGAAGTCTCACTATGTAAAGTAAGGTGCAATATCATTGAACGTAATGTTTCTAGTATTTTAGATATGTTTTTTCCATCAATGTCATCGTGCGTTTAATGTGGTGAGGATAAAAAGGAGAACTTATTTCTTAATCCACATGGACTGATGAATTTGTCATACAAGTACCTTAAAATAAAAACAATTCCCAGAATTATTAATAACATAAATTTTTTAATTTTTTATTGGTCAAATTAAACATTTTCGACTACTTAAAGTTGTTTGAGGTATCTGATTGGGGTGAAAATAGGTTAGGTCAAGCAAGACTTTAAAAAGGTTGAGTTTGGTCTACGATTAATTATTTTGACTTAAGTTTGGTATATGACCTATATTTAAAATATTTAAATAGTACATTTTATATTTTTTAAATAGACTAAACTAAGCTTTTATATATAATTAAATCTACGAAAATTATAACTAGAAAGTATGCAACAATCTTCTAAATAAATAAATAAACAAAATGAACCCATAATTAATAAATTTTAAAAAATAAATACTAATATTAATAAATAATAATAAAAAATAAAAATGTTAATAAATAATATATATATATATATATATATAGCTTGAACATTGTAAGACCCATAATTTTAAATTCTAATTTATGTATTTTAGTGTATTTTGGTATTGAACTCTGAGGCTTTTTAGCCAAGTTATTAATATTGTGAGTTTAATGCTCAAAATTATCTTTTCATGCCCTGATTAAAATTATTCGTCGATAAATAAATTAGATTAAGTACGGTGGATCTTTCGTCAAAGAATAATTTATTTAGTTTACAAAGAATTTAATTCTGGGCGGTTTTGTTAAAAATATATCGGGTTGCTGAAAATTGTATTTGTCAATTGAGTTGCGACGAGAGTAGATATTTTTATGAAATGAGTTGAGAGGTTATGGGAGAAATGGTAATTTTGATAAATATCTAGATATTTATTAAGTTATAATATATATATATACATATATATATATATATATATGTTTGGAGGGAAAAGGAAAGGAAGGAAAAAAGAAAGAAAGAAAAGGAAAGAAAGAAAGGAAAAACAAAAGAAAACAACTAACAGAGGAAGGAGAAAACGTTTCCTCTCTGCTCGCGAGTTCATCTCCCTCATCCTTCCTTCTTTCTCTCTTGTTTTCTTTGCTTCTTTTGCTTCAAGAAAACAAAATCCAAGGCTTAGTGAGTGTGAAAGAGAAGATTTTCAAGCCTCCTTCTTCTTTGATTCGAAAACGAAGAAAAACGATATTAGGGGTTTTCAAAACCATCAAACACAAACTTCCACGTTTCTTCTAGATCTAAGCTTCTTTTCGCGAAGAGATAGAAGGGAAAATTTCTCACCTCCACGCTACGGTACTAGTGAACTAACTTTGGAAGCAACGTCGCAAGCGGATATTTTATCATAATTACTCACGGTACCGTAATCGCTCGTTAAAGCTAATGTTAAGGTAAGGGATCCTTCCAAACTTTTAGTTTGCATTTAGGGACTTATCTGTGGTTGGGTGGAAAGGAAATTTGTTAGGGTTGAAGTGTTGATCTGGAAAAAATGAATTTAATGCTTTTATGGGTGAAATTTTTAGAGTTGGGTATTGGTGATATTGATGAGTGTTTCGTGAAAAATGAATTTAACTCATATATGTGTGGTTTTGAGGAAATTAAATTTGATGTGTTTGAGTGATGGGTTGTGATGATTTTTGTTTGTTGTGTTTGATGTGTTCATAATTAATGTTATAAATTTTGAGATGTGTTTGTGTGGATTTTGTGGAAAAATGAATTGATGTGATTTGGTGTGAATTGTGGATTGAATTTGAGAATATGTCTGAGTATGCTCTGTGTCGAATTTGAAAATCAATAGAGTTAAACAAGTATTAAAAATGGGGAATCTTTTAATATATGCGTTTACTTAATGATTGTCGTGAAAATCGTTAGAGTTAAATGTGTATTAGAAATAGAGAATCTTTTAATATCTGCATTTACTTAATGATTGTCATGAAAATCGTTAGAGTTAAATGAGTATTAGAAATGGGGAATCTGTTAATATTTGCATTTACTTAATGATTGTTGTGGATAGAGTTAGAGTATGCTCATGCATTTCATTGTACATGGCGACTGGATGGGCCATGGTGATAGTGGTGACTGGATGGGCCACAAGATGATTCTATGTGATTTGTTGGTTCATCTTATCTTTATGAGGATTATCGCGTCGTGCTGATTTGTGAAAGATTGCACTCTAGAACGTGCTAATCTGTAAGCGATTGCACTCTAGAAAATAGTGTAAGGCATGTGATAGGCGACACTTTAGTAAATTGTGCGGGCCTGTGATGGGTGGCACCTTGATAATTAGTATAAGGCTTGTGATAGGTGATACAATTATGATTTACGCCCCTTCGATGAGGGTTTTTATTGGAATTCCGAGTCCATGCATTTTGGCATATACGCATCGCATTAGGGTGCTTAGCACGTGAGTCATGTTTGATTCAAGATTATGATTGAGTGTTAGAACACAAGTGGTTGTTGTGGTTGTTCCATAATTGTTAAGTGTGAATGTTTTGGATTTGTGTGTAAGTGTGATTGATTGTAAAACCTTTTCAAAACTCAAGTTGTCATGGTGATTGTGCTATAATTGCTATGTGCCAATGTTTTGGATTTGTGTGCAAGTGTGATTGATTGCAAAACCTTTTTGAAACTCAAGTCGTCATGGTGATTGTACTATAATTGCTAAGTGTGATTGTTTGGGTTTGTGTATAAGTGTTGATTGATTTCGAAACACTTTTAAAAGCTGAATTTTTCCGTTTTTCTACTATTTTCTTATGTGTATTCAAATACAGAAGGTTGTATTCGAATACATACATCCTATTTTAGCTATTGACTTATGTGTAGTCGAATACAGAAGGTTGTATTTGAATACGGACATGCTATTTTTATTGCTGACTTATGTATAGTCGAATACAGAAGGCTGTATTCGAATACACACATGTTGTTTTTGCTGAAACAACCTTGTATTCGAATACAAAGATGCTGTATTCGAATAAAATATTGCAGTTTTGCTAAAAACTTCATTTTTCAACTTTGTTGAAAGGTTATTATAAGTTGAAAGGTTATTTTGTGCATTTAAAAACTTAAATGTTATGTGTTAATAGTTAATTTCGGTTGGTGACCATTTACATCTATTGTGGAAATCTGGACTTTGCCCTCATATGAGAACCATGACCTTCCCACTGGTTAGTACCCTGTGGATGAGAATGTAGTTGGACACACCTGACTGGAGTTGTGTTAGGAAGATCTTGCGGGGCGCGTGAAGATCACCCAGAATGTATAGCTTTTTTTTGTAGAATGGTTAGATTATGTTGACGTATAGGGACTAGATGTCTTTCTTTTTGGGTTGTGTTTATTTTCATTTGGAAGACTGTACCTATACCAATATTGTGAGCTTGACATTTTATTTTGATGGGTTACATGTACCACTTTTTGATGTGATATGGGGAGTTAAAATTCTTAGGGCAATACTTTTGGACATGTGTCTATCGAGAATATCCCAGGGGTATGAGCTATGCTTGATAGGTCTCATAGCCCCAATGTATTTTGATGTTTGAATATTTTGGATTTTTATTTCAAAAACTATTCAGCTGCTTGTAAATATTTGTTGACTTTGTCGTTATGTTACAACTTAAATATTTATCCAAAAGTATTTTCTTCTTTATTTCATTGCTTTTATGAATTTGTTTCGAAAAAAAAATACACTCGCGTTGTTAAAAATCGGAGTGTACAAACATGATCTATTTAAATTAATAAAATTTAAAAATGTATGACGAATCTAGTATTTTTATTAAATATACTTAATCAAACCATAAATAAATCAGATCGTACACCCTCACAAATAGATTAACCTATTCTCGCTCATAGTGGCCTGTCCTTTGATAATAACATATTTATAATTTATGTGCTAATACGATCTAAAAATTCATAACTAAAGATACTCTCCTCCATCGGTACCGCTTTTGACATACTTGAAGGTTCCATTCTCATTTTCCCATACATATCAAGAAACTCAACACATTGTGAAACATTTGAACCACCAATTATTTGAGATTCTTGTTCGGTGATGCAATTGACTCCGTACTGCATTGGATATATTCTTCTCTATTTAAATTACTTGAAGTTTGTTATCAAATAATATGATGCCTCTCTATCACTCTTTCAATTGCAATTTTTTCACCTCAGCATCAAGCCAATCATTATCTGATTGTTTGGCGCATTTTTGACATTGATGTACCTCTCTATGAAATATCCCAAATCCTAGACCCTAACACGACCAACAAACTCTGGAACATTTGGAGTCCGAGATAGTATGTCCGCACAACCAAGGTCTTCTTTAAATAAAATTTTTGCTAATATATCCTCATATATATATATATATATATATATATATATATATATATATTAGTTAACCAACATCATTATCATTATTAACTAGAGAATCTGACATGCTAATATTATTATTTGAATTATCATTTTGTCACAGTTTTTCATTGTCGATTGCTCAAGTTTTATTCACATGAGCTTCCTTCCATAGACAACGACGGGTATGGTTGAGAGCTCTGTACACATCTCTTGTAACTGACATTACCCCATAGGCTACATTCTATATGGAAATTTAGGATTTGATGCTCTTTTTCGATTCTCATTACTGACATTCTGCATTAAAAGTTTAATAATAATATTACCTGACAAGCTTTATTTATAAGCTTAGCTATAAAGACACTCCAATCTTTTTCATCTACAATCTTTGAATGCTTCTCCGGACGTTGCTTAATAATATTACCATTGGTATCTTTTAGATTCTCTTTTGCCATACGAGTTTTGAATGCCTTATGTAACTTTCCAGCTTCTACGAGAAGAAAATCATAATATTCATCACCAATACAAAAAAACTTCATGCAACACAACAAAAACCATTATGGTATTATCTCTTTCCAAATAATTTTTTTATAAGCTTCCATACTCTCGTCTTTCAATCTTCAACTATCACACCTAATTGGAACTATATGCAAACAATGACTCCAATGTAATGAATTGAATCATTTTCATGTGACTCAATTGGTTGACCTCTTTCATTCAATCGAACCTGATAAAAATGAAAGAATAATTGTGCGTGTATATATAGTGAATAATGAATAATTGTGCGTGTATATATAGTGAAACAATGACTCCAATAGTGAATAATTGTGCGTGTATATCCTTTTGATGGACAACTATATTATTCCATTTATGGTGAATAATAATTTATAATCATAAAATACGAATATATGAAAAATTATTAAAAAAGTTACTTCCAATTATTAAAATATATAAATTTATTTAAAATTATAATATATATATATATAAATATATTAAAAAATATAATAAACAAAAATTTATTATATATATGTGTTCTGAAAAAATAAGTTAACACTAAATTTTATCAATTAAATTATATATTTATAATTGAATGCGATTTTTTATTTTAATTTTCCTTATTATAATGATAATTTGAATGTTAAAAAATAAATGAAAATTTAAGCATT
>JBBPBS010000577.1:6606427-6685479 GCA_037974835.1 Cicer judaicum
ATAATTTATAAATTATTTTACAATTTGATAATAATTTATATTATTATCAAATTATTTTATAAGTTATTTTATAATAAATTTATAAACTATTTTATAGTATTATTTTATAATATTATTAGTAATTTATCAATGGTAATAATTTATATTATTAGTCATTAAATTTAATAAAAAAACCACCTAATCACTCATAATTATCGACATAAATGTTCTTTATCTAATCTTCCTTTTATGAACAATTATATTATTCCACTTATGGTGAATAATGATTTTATACGTTAAAAATTAAATTACTCATTGATATCAATTCATTTTTTTAGTAACATTTTATAAAATAAAAAAAATATATTCTATTTGACAGAAAATACACAAATTTATTAAATATAATCATAAAATATGAATATATGAAAAATTATTAAAAAAGTTACTTCCAATTATTAAAATCTATTATCTATTATATATATTTAAAATAGACTCCCGATGCCACAACAAGTTTTTTTTTTTTACAAGCTCTTGATGAAATATATTCAATAGTTTTTTTTACAACAACTTCTCATGTTATTATATATTTAAAACAGAAGACTCTACTGCCACCTCACACTATTTTCTCCACGTATGCAAACATTTCCCACGTAGGCTGAAAAGCTTATACGTCTCCATAGAGCTTTTACTCAGTTTCTAAATTGTTTTTCTCTAAATTATATACATCATTCACTATTTTATATTATATCTTCTATTTAAATATTATTTCTTAACTTTTACTCATAAATTTTAAATTAATTCTACATTATTATTATTATTATTATTATTATTATTATTATTATTATTTTATAACGTCATATTATTATTCATTAAATTTGCTTAAATCTTTCACATTAAATCTACATTACTACTCAATTCGGTATTTTTTTTTTCTGCATTAATCAACTCTACATTTCCTAAAAAATCTATATGATAATATTATTTAAAAATTATTTTATAATTATTTACAATAAATTTATAAATTATTTTACAATTTGATAATAATTTATAATCAATCTATTATATATATATATATATATATTTAAAACAAACTCAGCTGCTACCTCACATTTTCTTCCTCATATGCAAATATTTGCCACCTCAACCAAAAAGCTTACGTGTACGTCTTCATAGAATTTCCCCTACTAAGTTTTTAGCTTTTTCACAAATTCTATACATCATTTCAGTATCTTATACTATCTTCTATTTATATATTATTTCATAACGTCTACTCAAATTTTTCTAAATTAATTTCATATTATTATTTCATAATGTCACATTATTATTTCATAACGTTAATCCAACATCTTTGACATTAATTCTATATCATTTTAAAAAATGATTATTAATATAGTAGTTATATCAATAATATATATTCAATTTTATCTATCTAATTTATAAAAGAGAAATACCCAACAATAATATATATTTAGTTTTATATCAATAATATATCTTCAATTTTATCAATCTAATTTGTTAAAGAGAAGTACCCAACAATAACATATATTTAACTTTATATGAGTGTTATTATTGTATTTTTGAGAGAAAATTATTTTGACATATATTAATCAATAATATATATTTAACTTAATATGAGTGTTATTATTGTATTTTTGAGAGAAAATTATTTTGACATATATTATTCTACTTCTTCAAACAATCTTTACGATTAGTGGCTTTCAACCCAATTACTACTCAAATAAAAACTACTCATATATGTGTGTGTTTGTCAACTCATATATAAAAACTACTCAAATAAACTCAATTGAAAAAATACTCTACAAAGAAATGAATAAATTGTATTATTTTTAAAATTTATTTATAATACTGCTAATATGTTAAAGTCTATACATATTATATTATTTTTGAAATTTTAAATTTTTATTCACAATACTACTAATATGTTAAAATTTATATATCCCGTGCAACGCACGGGTTATATTCTAGTTCTACATAATTTAAGGACACTTGGTTACCTCAAGCCTTATTCCACTGCTTTTTAGCTTTCTGAAGTTTTTGCATTCGAATTACACCACGTTTATCATTTGTTTTTCCACTACGAGAAGCACACTTATTGTTAGGAAAAGCCATTCACTTGCACGTAACAAGTGTTAATAACAATGAGAAAAAAAATACAAGAATCAATAAAAGTGATGAATTGGTCCAAATCCCCTTATCGTGATCATTGCTCGTATATAAAATATCATCTATGGTTGAATCCATCTCAAGCGATTGTGATGTCTTAATGAAAAAATCATTTTCAATATTTATATTTTCACTTTCGTGTTTGTAGTGATCATTTATTTTTATAATTAGAAACACAATATACCAATTTTCATCAGTAGGGTCAATGACATAGAACATTTGTTGAACTTAGGATGCTAAAATAAAAGCTCCATCTTTGTAATAACCCATTCGATTAAGATCCACCTTTGTGAACCCATAATCATTGCTAAAAAGGCCATTTTTGTTGTCCACCCACTTGGGACAAAACACACACACATAAAAATATGTGTAATCTAACTCTCATGTATGTCAAATGACCCCAAAGTACGACATTTTGGTAATTAAGGGATTTTTGTTTTTTTCGTTTGTATAGTGCTTTGATGGTCATGTTCCTTCGTATAAAATGTATACTTATTAATTACATAACCAAAATAAGAGAGAACATATACATTTGGAGCATTTGTTAGCCGTCTCAATCTTTCAGAAATTGAATCAGAGTTTTTAGCAAATTCTGAAGAAAAAAAAAGTGATCTTTTAGCCACGATATAAAACTTCTATTGTGTTGTCTTGTTAACCATGTTTGATTTCAAACTCAATTTTTCCATGTGTTTTTTATGAAGTGGCTCAACCTCATCGATGTGTTGTAGAACATACAACTGTACTTCCTGCCATTCTACATTTAAGGTGTCCATTACTTTACTTTCCTCTATTGTTCTTCCTAAGTCTTGTGATATTGAAAGTCCTATGGATTCAACTTTTGACAATATTTGGTATAGAACTCAAAAAACTTCTTCGATTATATATCGTTCAACAATTCAACCCTTTAGTCTACTTTGATTCATCACATACCATTTTAATAGCTTTATGTAATGCTCAATTGGATGCATCCACCTCATGTAACATAATCCACAATATTATGTTTCTTTGACAAGGTGGTCTATTAAATGAACCATTACGTCAAAAAATGAGGGAGCAAAATACATCTCAAGCTCCCAAAGGGTGACGAAAATTTCCTTCTACAATGTCCTCAACTTCCCAAGGTCAATAAATCTTCTACTAATGGCTTTGAAAAAATAACATAGTTTATGTGACACCCTAAACCCCAAATAAATAAAAGAATTAATTTTCTTATTTTTAAAATAATGAAATTCTTCGAATAAATAAATGTATAAACTTCCAAACATTTTTTTTATTAAGGTAAAGAGTATCACATTAGTGGTATCATAACTGGTATGTCAAATCAGACCATAAATGTGTTATGTGTTTCCTATGTTTCCTTGTGTGCTCTGTTATGTGTATTGTTGTTATGGTCATTATTTTGTTAGTGGTATATAACTAAGTTAGTTTCTCACTTCCCTAAGTGTCTCACTATATTCGATTGACTTATCTAATTGATGTAGGTAGTGATGGTTGATGAAAGGAATGGCACTACTATAGTGCAGGCTCTCCAAGCTTTGACTGAATCTCAAGCTACTACACAAGTCTCTGCGCAAGCTGCTACTCAAGCTGCACATATTGTTAATTGAAGGTCACTGTAATCCTGATTGAGCTCAGAAATGGTTCCAAGAGGTTGAGAAAATTTTCAAAGGCGTGGCATGTCCCGAAGGACAAAAAGTGCATTTGGGAGCCTTTATGTTGATAGAAGAAGATGAACATTGGTGGGATAATGCGCGTCAACGTTTAGATAATGCAGGAACTGCAATTACTTGGGCTATAGTCAAGAACATGTTCCTAATCAAGTATTTCCCTAAAGATATCTACAATAGGAGGGAAATGGAATTTTTTCAAATTCGAACAGGGGCATATGTCTGTAGCGGAGTATGCCGCTAAGTTTGAGGAATTATCCAGGTACTATCCACTCTATGTTGGAGAGGCGGGAGAAAAGTCTAAGTGCATCAAGTTTGAAATGGCACTTGGGCTAGAGCTCAAAAAACAGGTTGGAATGCAAGAGATCAGTGACTTTCCTACCCTAATGAATAAGAGTAGGATTTATGAAGAGGATAGTCGTGTTGAGAAGGCACAGTACCAAAACACTGGAACCATAAAGGACAAGAGGCCTATGCATTATAATTGAGAGAAACCTTACTCTTTTCCTCCTAGTAAATTTGGAAGTCGTCTGAATTATCAACAATACATTTTTTCAGCTTGAAAAGGAAATAATAATGGTAATTGAAAAGGAAATGGAAATAGTTATAGTTATGGGGGTTGTAGAGGAAACCCCACTGAACGAGGAGTAAGTAACAGGAAGTAAAAATAGGAGTCAAGTCTCGAGCAACAACAATGGTAATAATGGTGATCCAACTACTCCTATCTGATGTCACAAGTGTGGTAAGCAGTGTCACATGGCATATGAATGTAGAGATGTTGGAATAACTTGTTTTAATTGTCAACAACAAGGTCACATCAGCACCACATGCCCCTACCCAAGGAAGACTCCACAACCTGGAAACCATAGCTCCCAAGCCAGCTGACCTAAATTCAATGGAAGAGTCTTTCCCCTTAATGGTGCAGGAGCGTCTAAGAAAGACAACTTGATCCAAGGTACGTGTCTCATAAGCGACACTCCTTTATTTGTGCTATTTGATTCTGACGCCACTCATTCCTTTGTGTCCCTTGATTGTGTTATACGTTTAGCACTACCTGTGTCTCGTTTGCAGTATAATTTGATTGTGAATATCCCAACTAGTAATTATGTTGACACATGTAGTGTTTGTCTCGACATTTCTATCCATGTGTGTGGAAGGGACTTTCGAGTTGACTTAGTGTATTTACCTTTGCGTCTAGTCGATGTGATTCTCGGTATGGATTAGCAATCTGCCAACCGTGATTGCATAGATTGTTTTAGCAAAACCATTGAATTCAAGGAGCCAGAAGAGAGGCAGAAGCCTAGCAATATATTCGCCAACCAAGTAAAGGCACTCTTAAAAGAAGATACCCAGTTATACATGATCCTAGCCTCATTGGAATTCGAAGAACATGTGGTAATACAAGATGTTCCTATTGTATTCCCTGAAGATGTCAATAGTTTACCACCAGAGCGTGAGATTGAGTTTAGCACTGACCTTGTACCAGGTACTGGGCCCATATCCATGGCACCGTATAGGATATCTCCTTTAGAATTGTATGAGCTTAAGAAGCAATTGGAGGAGCTTTTAGATAAACAATTTATAAGACCTAGTGTGTCACCATGGGGTGCACCTGTATTATTGGTTAAGAAGAAATATGGTTCTATGGGGTTGTGTATGGATTACCGTCAGCTTAATCAAGTGACAATCAATAATAAGTATTTGTTACCTAGGATAGATGACCTTATGGACCAATTGAGAGGATCCTGTGTATTTAGTAAGATCGACTTGAGATCAAGTTACCATCAAATTCGAGTGAAGTCTTTTGATATCCCTAAAACCGCATTTAGGATCCATTATGGCCATTATGAGTATTTGGTTATGCCTTTTGGTGTGACCAATGCACCAACAATGTTTATGGATTACATGAATCAGATCTTTCATCCTTACCTAGACACATTTGTGGTTATGTTTATAGATGATATCTTAGTGTACTCTAAGACTAAGGAAGTGCATGGCGAACATTTAAGGATAGTCTTGCGAACCCTTAAGGAGAAACAATTATTTTCCAAGTTGTCCAAGTGTGAATTTTGGTTATAGGAAGTAAGTTTCCTAGGACATATAATTTCAAAAGTGGAATAGTTGTTGATCCTGCCAAGGTGGAGAGTGTCTTAGAATGGAAAGCACCTAAGTTAGTGACTAAGATTAGAAGTTTCCTGGGATTGACAGGTTATTATCATAGGTTCATAGAAGGATTCTCCAAGTAGGTCTTACCTTTAACTAAGTTGACCCGAAAAAGGAAATTGTTTGTGTGGGATACCGATTATGAGAATAGTTTCCAAGAGCTTAAGAAACGACTGACCTCTGCATCGATCTTAGTGTTACCTAACTTGAGTGAATCCTTTGTAGTATATTATGCATATGTGGTTCATGATTAGGTGGAGTACTTATGTAGGATGGGAAGGTGGTAGCATATGTTTCTATGCAACTTAAGATTCAGAAGAGGAACTACCCTACCCACGACTTAGAAATAGCAAGAGTTGTTATTGTACTTAAGATGTAGAGACATTATTTATAAGGATCTAGATTTGAGATTTTCAGTGACCATAAGAGCCTTAAGTACCTTTTTGACCACAAGGAGTTGAACACGAGACAATGTAGGTGGATGGAATTTCTTAAAGATTTTGATTTTGAGCTTAACTATCACCCTAGAAAGGCCAATGTAGTGGTTGATGCCTTTAGTAGGAAGACTTTGAGTGTGTCCGCCTTAATGGAGAAGCATAGTGAGTTGTTAGAACATTTTAGAGACCTTAGTATAGTTTGTGAGGTGACACCTGAAAGCATTAAATTGGGAATGTTGAAGGTGACTAATGGACTATTAGAAGAGATTGGATTTATACCTTTTTCATAAGTTACAGTTGATTAACCAAGGGAGAGAACCTAATTTTAAAATGGGTGCGGATGGAATTTTGAAATTTAAGGAGAGAATTTGTGTTTCCGATGTACATGAGTTAAGAAATATGATCTTAGAGGAAGGACATAGGAGTTGTCTAAGTATTCACCCTGGAGCCACACAGATGTATAAGGACCTCAATAAGATATTTTAGTGATCTAAAATGAAAAAAAATGTTGTTGAGTGTGTGTATGCTTGTTTAACAAGTCAAAAGTCTAAGGTAGAGCACCAGAAACCTTCAGGCTTGATGCAACCTTTGAGTATTCCCGTATGGAAGTGGGATAACATCTCTATGGACATTGTTGTAGGCTTACCTCAAACTCCAAAAAGGTATGATAGTATTTGGGTTATTGTGAATATATTAACTAAATCTGCTCAATTTATTCCAATAAACATAACTTATTCTATGGAAAGGTTGGCTGAAATATACATAAAAAAAATTGTGAAGTTGCATGGAATCCCATCAAGTATAGTGTTAGATACATACCCTAGATTTACCTCTAAGTTTTGGCAAGGTTTACAGAGCACTTTAGGTACGAACCTTAGGATCAGTTCAGCCTACCACCCACAGACTGGTCAGACCGAACGAACCAATCAATCCCTAGAAGACTTGTTGAGAGCTTGTGTGTTGGAACAAAAATGGAAGTTGGGATAGCTTTTTGCCACTAATAGAGTTTATCTATAACAATAGTTTCCACTCTAGCATTGGAATGGCCCCTTTTGAAGCGTTGCATGGGAGAAGATGTAGGATCCCTCTAGCATTGGTTTGAGATGGGCAATAACCTTGTGTTAGTAAACATGATAAAACATGAGAGTTAAACATGAGAGCGTCTTAAAGTAGGCAAAAGAGTTACCATGATAAAAGAAGAAGAAACCTTGAATTTCAAGAAGGTGATCGTGTATTTTTAAGAGTTACTCTAACAATTGAGGTTGGCCGAGCATTAAAAATGTGAAAGCTTACTCCTCGTTTTACAAGACCTTACCAAATTCTTAAATGTGTCGGTAATGTAGCATATCAGATCGCGTTGCCTCCGTCTCTTTCTAATCTTCATCGTGTCTTTCATGTGTCTCAACTTTGCAAGTACATTTTTGATCTTTCACATGTGATTGAGTCAGACAAGGTCCAAATAAACAAGAATCTAACTTTTGAGACCTTACCGCTACGGATTGAGGATTAAAGGTCAAGGAATTATAAGGGGTAAGATAATTTCATTAGTTAAGGTTATCTGGGGAGGTGCTATTGGTGAAAGTGCTAAGTGGAAAGTCGAAAGACAAATGCGTGATTCTTATCCAGAGCTATTTTCTTCAGGTAAATTTCGAGGACGAAATTTTGTTTACAGGAGGAGAAATGTAACACCCGATTTTTTATTATTATATTTTAGTAATATATTAATAATTTATTATTATTATTATATGTGTTTGATATATTTAATAATTTTTCGTGTTACCTTAAAATTTATCTAAACTATTAGTAATAAAAAAATACTTTTGTTTATTCTTCCTTAAAATCAAATAAATGTAGTAATAATAAACAAATAAGTAAAAGAAACTAAAAACACCACTCTTTAGCGGTACCTTTTTATCAGACTCTAAGGCATTGTAACCCTAGCTAATCTAGTTGGCATAGCTAAAAGCAAAGTTATTTCTCCCGCACCAAAACCTTCCTTTCGTGATTGTTCATGCCACACCAAATCTTCCTTTCAATTTCTCCAACGAGTCAGCCATAATCACAGCTCCGCACATTGATCAATGTCTCTCGATTGTGATTTTGTCGACTACTACTATCAGATTAAAGAATCAAGCATATGTTTTCTTTTTACACGATTTTTCATCTTCTCCAATTAGTTTTTTTGCCATTTTTAAATTATTTGCAAACAATCAATGTCTATGCCATTGTTAATTAGGTTTTGTTTTTCGATTGTTTTTACAATCATGATTAACATTAATATTTTTGTTTTGGAATATCAAAACTACGCCAAAAATGACATTTTATAGCACGTCTTTTATAGCGCTTATTAAATACAAGCGCTGTTGTAAGATATTTTAAAAATAACGGAGGATACAACAATGCTTTTTTGACAAGCGCTGTAAATGACTTGCACTTTCACATAATTAAAGGACCTATTTGAGCACTTTTTGGAAAAGCGCTGTAAAAGGCTTTAAAAAAAAAAAAAAAGAAGGTCTTTTACAGCGCTGTAAAAAAATTGTTGTAAAAGACTTGCGCTTTCACATAATTAAAGGACCTATTAGAGCGCTTTTTGGAAAAGCGCGGTAAAAGGCTTTTAAAAAAACAATAAGAAGGTCGTTTACAGCGCTTTTTTGACAAGTGCTGTAAAAGACTTGCGCTTTCACATAATTAAAGGACCTATTAGAGTCCTTTTTGGAAAATAGCTGTAAAAGGCTTTTAAAAAAAAATAAGGTCTTTCACAGCGCTTTTTTGACAAGCGCTATAAAAAAAGTGATGTAAAAGGATTGCGCTTTCACATAATTAAAGGACCTATTAGAGAGCTTTTTGGAAAAGCATTGTAAAAGGCTTTTAAAAAAATAAGAAGGTCTTTTACAGCGCTTTTTTGACAAGCGCTGTAAAAGACTTGCGCTTTCACATAATTAAAGGACCTATTAGAGCGCTTTTTGGAAAAGCGCTGTAAAATGCTTTTAAAAAAAATAAGAAGGTCTTTTACAGCGCTTTTTTGACAAGCGCTGTAAAAGACTTGCGCTTTCCCATAATTAAAGGACTTATTAGAGCGCTTTTTAGAAAAGCGCTGTAAAAGGCTTTTAAAAAAAATAAGGTCTTTTACAGCGCTTTTTTGACAACTGCTGTAAAAAAAGTGTTGTAAAAGACTTGCGCTTTCACATAATTAAAGGACCTATTAGAGCGCTTTTTAGAAAAGTGCTGTAAAAAAAGCGCTGTAATAGAATTTTATATATAATAGTAAATCGCTCCAGTTTCCTCTTTATTAAGTTTCAGTGTCCTTCTCCTCTTCATTATCCTTCTCACTGCGAACCCTACTATCCCTACGAACAATATTGTTAGCCATTGCAAATCATCTCCATATTTGTTACTAACCTTATGAACATTATTACGTACTCTTCTCATTGCGAACCCTACTCTGTCCTACGAACCGTTCGTATTTCTGCACATTCTCTCCGTTCCTTCTTAAACGAAACCGTAACTCTATGAACCCTACATATTTCTTCGCACTCTTCAAGTTTTGTATTCATTTATTTCTTACATATATATATATATATAATGTGTTTGTTAATGCTAATAATCACATTTATTTGATAGTGCTTTACAAGTTTTTCGAGCTCAAATGGGTGCTATAATGTCGAAGCAAAAATCAAATAAATCACATGGATTCCAATAAGGTTTGAAATATATGCCTTTAAAATTTCATTAACACTCAATGCACAAATATTTATTGACTTATATGTTTTATTTTATAGTGCTCTCGTCAAACTAACAACATGGACTACAGATACTGTATATTGCAATTTATGAAGGAAATTGTTGATATAATCCCAGAAAGAGATCTAATTGAAATAAAGGAATGCACCTATTACAGCGCTTTTTTTAAAAAGCACTGTAAAACTAATACAATAAGCAGCGCGTTTTTAGAAGAGATTTACAGCGCTTTTTTTATTTTAAAGAGCGTTGTTGTATCTTTTTACAGCGCTGGATACTACAACGCTTAAATTTTTAAAAAAGCACTGTAAATAGCTTAAAAAAACGTTGTAAAATACCATTTTTCGCGTAGTACAACTATTACGTTGTACTGAAATTAATTTGGTAAATTCAACTGAATATCTAAATCTATTGATATTAAAATTTTATATAATATAATTTTGTTATGAAATTATAAATGGCTTGTGTTTAAATTCTCCTTTATATAAATACTGTAAATATATTTTCTATTTTATTAAAGAAAAACATAATGTTATAATTTTCCTATTTTAACGTGAAAATAACATATACTATATTTATATATATGCATACAATACGATTTATAATTTATTTATTATTTACAATTTATATATTAATAATAAAGAGTCTATTTTTATTATATATCTAATAGCCTTGTTATTTAATTTTAAATGCATATGATATATTCCTACACTAGTGTGATATTCAAATTATTCATAAACTATATGTATTTAGTAATACATAATTATGTTTTTTTTTTAAGATACTCTTCATATTGATATAACCATAAGTATACAGAGTATTAAATATATATATATATATATTAGAATGGTGTTGCAAATAGTAAATAATTTAGTTGTCTATCGTACCAAATAATTAATTTGTCTTTGGTTATTGTGTTGTTTTATTTCTTTTGCACACTATTAGATACGGTAATTGACGAAGACGCAACACATTAAATAAGCAGGTCAATATTGTTGAGAAAAATCTTCAATTAAGGTAAGGGGTGAAAGGATGTTCGATTTTATGAGTATAAAATAACATGGAATGAACGAGAATATCAAAATTCCCAGATATTCATCCAGGGCTTACTACGTACGGTTGAGCCATATTGAGTAATAATAATTAATTAATAATATATGAATGGTAATATTGAGGACTAAAATATAATTTAGCAACCTATAAAATTCTCGTGAATCTATTTATATTAAGATTGTGTGTTGTATGATTTTAGGAAATCTTATGTTGATGGTTATTGTATGAATGATATGTACTTGAGTGTTCTTGTTACTTGATTGAAATTGTGATATTACTTGAATGTGCCATCTATTTGATTCTTTATTATGTGATTGATGAAACTAGACTGTGTATTGTGAGTAGTGTAAACCAAATATTGGGATTTTATTGTGATTGATCGATATACATATCTAATGATAAATATTGTGAAGTCAAACTGAAACTTATTGAGTTGTGATGATTGAGTAAGTCTGAAATATGTGTTGTAGATTTTGGAGTTAGGATTATTTTGTCATCATATAAGGAGGGTCTGACAAACCTAGTGATTTAGGGAAGTACAACTGAATGAGCCTGATCGTAGTGGGCAATAATCGAACTTAAGGTAAGACTGATAGACCTTGGGGTACCTCTAGTGGGGAATTTGTAAGTGGATTAGTGGGTTATTTCCTAAGACCGAAAGTTATCGTGCAACACAAGAGTACCCCGACCGTCCCGTATATGTGTCTCGGGTTGAGTTGAGGGGATCTATGAGGACTTGGTCATTCATGAATTGTTTGTCCACTCTTGTAGTGGCATAGTATCATGTTTCCTAACCAAGTACTTCAAAGTAGAATGGTACCAAATGATGAAGAAATATAGATATATAGGACATGCATAACATTTCATCCTTGTGACTGGTCTATTGTGATTGATTTAGATCAACCTTTCATATTATGATCTTGAGTGTTTCTCCTGTTTGTGCTTATTTGACCAATTGCGTGTTCTCCTCGTTTATCTTATAATGTTACATAATTTCGATACTCACCATTCGTTGTTTGTGTTTTGTGTTTGCGATGGACGCAGACGAGTTGTAAGCTGCAGTTGATGACTAGTACCATTAGAGAGACGGAAGTCATCCTGTCTTGAAAACTCTTATTATATACATTTGTAGTTAATATTAAACTTATGTATATGTACTTCAAAAGGATTTTGTTGTCTGATATTATGATTTCAAGTTTGATGAAAATTTTGAATTTATATGACATGTTTATGATTACGTGATACTCTTTACCTTTATAAAAAAATGCTTGGAAGTTTATATATTTATTTATTCGAAGAATTTTATTGTTTTAGAAATAAGATTTTTTTTTTTTGGAGTTTAGAGTGTCGCAGTTTAGGTATGGCCCATCACACATTTTTAGGTAAAATGGATTGTAGTCTTATAGGCAAAAATATCCATTAAAACATGACAATCATAAGACTTTTAACCTTTTAACTTGAGATTGAACAGTGCCCTTATGAAACTTTAACTTCGTGAACAAACTTACAAAAATTAATTTTCACTTTTCTTGATGGAATATGAGCTACCAGAGGTAGATATGTAAATTTTTTCTTTTTAATCATTCTCAATTCATTTCTTAATTCCATATTTATCGGGTCTAACCTTGCAATAATGTCATCCTTAGATTTTCCTGAAACATTGAGTAATGTACTAGTGACACTATCGCAATTTTTTTAATACACATCACATCAAAGAAGTGTCCTACATACAATGACTTCCAAAATAGAAATTGAAAGAAAGTTAAGTTTTTTCCACCTACCTTTGATGAGTTCCCCTAAAAAAAGGCCTCCAAAATTTATTGCTCAAAAGCGTTACCTATTTGTATAATTGATCTTCCCTAAAAAAAAAGGAGTTATATCTTCTTCTAATTTATCATTAAATGTTTTTGCCATTTTAACGAATGGTGTTTGTGATTTAAGAATCTACGATGCCCAATATATACATTCTTCTTACAATGCTCCAATCACATCCAATTCGTACCATCTTCACTTATGGGACAACACACTTTCTATTGATACTATAGTTGGATATATTAGCATCAACTGGAAAAACTTTTCATTGTTCCAAATAACATAGCCCTCAATTTGTAGAGTTATTTTCTAAACCCATCATATACCTCTACATTTGTTTCCCACATAAGTTTTAAGTCTTAAATTAATTGAGCCAAGTATATGTCTATATCATTTATTGGTTGCTTGGGCCCATATACTAACATAGTAAACATCATGAACTTGCATTTCATGCATAACCATGGAGGTTATAAATCAAAATAATCACTAGCCAATTACTATAAGAGTTGCTCTAAATACTATGCATGCTTATTCTGTGTCTTGACGATGCAAGACATAGGTTTCTCGATTCTTTGCTAAAATCAGGGTATTCATCGTCAATATTCGCAAATTTGAGGAAAATCTCTAGAATGTCGAAGCATTTCATTTGCATTCCTCGTTAACTATTGTGCATTTTCCATATTACAATACATCACTACAAAAAAAGGTATCTACTGTGACACTCAGATTTTGTGATATTTTTTTATCTGTCACTAAAACTACCTTTAGCTACAATTAAAGTGTCACTATTCTAAACATATTATGTAAAAAAAAATTAAATACACAAAATAAGTTTTTGCCCATTTAGTCTTGTACAAACACTTGAGAAATATCTCAGGGTGATAGAATGATAAAATGATAAGCTAAGCTGGTAAGTTCAATCATCGCTGGAGCTCATTCTCAGAAGGGGAACAAAATATCTCATCATCGCTGCAACTACATCAAACACTTGAGAAATCTTTTCTTTTTCTTTGTATTTCTCAAATTCTTTTCTCTCTACTATCTTCAACTAACCCTAATCCCCAAAACTCCTAAATTCAATTTCGAACAATCCTAAATTCATCTCTCTCGTTTCACTTTACGATTTGCAGTAACAAGTAAGTTCTATTCTCTTTCTAAAACATTTCAATTTGCGATATCAATTTTATTTTGGTAATCTTGCTTATTAAGTGTCATTTTTTCGCGATTTGCTGAATGAGGTTGTGGGTTTGCGATTTGTTCTGTATTTGCGATTTGTTCTGCTTTTACGATTCATTCACACGACACATTATCCTGATTTTTGGATTAGGGTTCATTTTCTCTGATGTCGTTTTCTCTCTCTAAACTCTATGATTCCTCCCGAAAAACTCTATGATTCGAATGCGTCAACGATTCAAAATTTTTGTATATATTTTCCTTAATTTGTGGTTAATTAGTTTTAAGGCATTTGATGAAGGAAACAGACTCGAAGTTTGGTGGAGCCAAGTTCGGATTGATGAGGTATTACAATCATCGAACAAACTAGTGAGGTTGTATTCAGAAGTGCATCTATTGAGGTCGTTGAAGCACAATAACATTGTAAGGTTCTACAATTCCTAGATTGATGACAAACACAAGAATGTTATCAAGATAGTTGTTCACCTCAGGGAGCCTCAAACAGTGTGTTCAATATCCTTTGTATATGTGTTTAATTTGTTTTTCTGTTTTATCATGATATTAGTCCTTTTGTTAGTTGGTTTGATGCATGATTTAGGTACTGTAAGAAACACAAGAAGGTCGACATGAGAGTATTTGTTAAATATCAGACTCAGGTGTGATTTATTTGAAGTATTTGTTAAATATCGGACAATATCTTGTATTTTAATTTGATTGTTTAGAGTGATTTAAAGCCTTTCAGACTTGATGAAAAACTATGATATCTTAGCAGTACATAGGGTCATCTGGATTAGTAAACTAGTTTCTATTGACCTTTTAAGATGGAAATTAAATTAGTGGAATATTGTTACACTTGCATCTTTGAGAGTTAGAATTACTTTTCCTCTCTCCTATCTTAATCTACTTTTGAAAAGTGAACATTGAAACAAAGCTTTTTTAATTGTGAGTTCTTAACTAAGCTAATGAATACAATCAATTATTATTTACAAATAAAAGTAACGGTAACAACAACACACACCTACTTCTTATGTCTTTATTTTGCTTCAAATTATTTAAACAAACCATTTTCTTTGAACAACATAAGTGTTTCATTGTCGCAACATGTGATCGTGACTTGAAGAGGAGAATCCGGAAGGTAAAATCATTTATCATTTCTCTGATTATCAATGTTTTGATGTTTTCGACCTGGATGCATTACCCATTAACTTGGTTTCTGTATTTCAGATTCCTGGTGTGCCAATAATGTACATCACTAAAAAGGTCAAGATTGTAATAGGTATGCTCAGCTATATTCAGTAAGTGGCAGAACTAGTCTTCAATTCATGTTGAATAAGTAAGTTGCAGCCTCTAGTAGCAATTTTCTACATCTTGATTGTGGTAATTGAAAAGCAAAGAACATGTTAAATAGGAATGACAATCTTCATGAGCAATGAACATTCATTTACATTGATTTCAGTCTTAGCACTGCATGGTCCACAAGTGAAAAAATCACCTAAGCTTATTACATAGTGATGATGGGTTTTTTCTTGAACTTTTCTTATATATTTACATAGATACTTGATTTTGATCTTTAGATTAGGACCCTAGGTATCACCTCTTATCTTATAAAGTGCTTATTATTGTTTTGATTCTTAATTAGGGATGACTTCTTCTTTGTTTGATTTTTAATTCCTCTTACAGGATATAAATTTTTGCCATTCAATCCACCTAAGGCCAGTTCAATCATTCCCATTTCAATGCTTTTGTTTCTATAATTCCTCTTACACTCTGAATGCAACATTTCTTGAAACAAATAGTAGCTTTTTTGGGCATTGATTTTTGCCCTTTTTCTTGACTCTCTTTTGCCTTTTTTGCTAAATCTATGACTGAACTAGCAAAGATTTCTTTATAGCATTAACTTGCTAGAAGACTCTAGGTCTTCATTTTGTGATTTGAAGACCTATGCTTTCAAAATGTAGTATTAAATTAATTACTGCTATACCATAGAATCATACACACAAAGAGTAGATAAATAATAGTCTATTCAGGAATTGCTTTTTCAAAACATTTGGTTCATTTGTATGCATATCAAGCACCTAATGACATAAAGCAGCATGTGGAGGCATGTTCTGATCCAAAAAAAGTTATATATGAATCTAATACAATATATATACTTTTTAAATTCCTTACTAAATGTTTTTATTTCATTACAGATTGATGCTCATGATGATGGTGTTAATGACTTGGGATTTTCATATCCAAACAATAAGTTATGCTTTGTAACTTGTGGAGATGATAAGTTAATAAAGGTAACATATTTTTTTCCCAATCTATTGTAGATTATAGCTATATGAATGTATATCTTTAATTATTAATATTTGACGAGTGATACATATAGGTATGGGATTTGAATGGAAATAAGGTCATGTATCACCCTCTCTCTACATTTGAATTTTTATTTTGAGGCATTCTAGAATCTGTTGTAGTGAATGCTTGATTGATAAGTTATTGTGACTTCAAATTCATGCAGTTTTGTTTTTCAACTTCGATTGATGGCAAACTTACTACAGTGAGGTTCGATCAATCGAAAATTAATTATGGCCTAGCTTTTCATCCTAATTTCTTTTAGTATATACTGCCACATGAAAATGAAAAGCTTTCGCAAGTTGAATTATTGGTGTTATTGATGAAGAAGCTGCTATTCCACTACCTATGGTGAAGTATTTGCTTGGCCAATATTTGGTCTTCCTATCTTCTACCGGTAATGGGTATGGATAGTGTTTGCCTTTGGCGAAACCTTCTATATATCAATTTTTAGTGATAAATTACCAATTCTTTTGATTACTCCTTTCGTTCCTCTTAGGTCAAGTTTAATATATCAATTTGTTCATTTTGCTCTTGCAAAGTTTTGAAGGAACTAGACGCTCGTTATCACTAAAACTTGTGCAGCAACTGCAAGAGCAAAGCCATATATCTGCTAAGAGCACAGAGGGCACCGGTACAATGCTTTTGACTTCTAAAATTCAATTTAAATAATTTCAGTACCATGTCATGCACTTTTCAGAATTGAAATACATACAGTTTGAGGGAATTATTAATTTCTCTCCTTTTCAATGATCCATGGTTTGATTGTGATAAAATACACCATCTAGATTTTAATGACTGATCACCGATGCAATGAAACTGGTAAGGGATAAAAGAGTATTTTATAGAGGATCTAGTTATGGTTTGCTTAAAAAAAACATCAAAGATCATCAAACATCAAAGCTTCTGCTTCTCGTAATCATCAACCTGCTCTTTGCTTCGCTTTTGACAAATTCTCTCATCCTGAACATCAAAGATCTGTGGTATTCGATGCTCAATTTCTCTTTATTTATATTTTTGCCTCTTTATTTTATATACAGATCAATATTTTTATTGTAAAATAGGAAATGAATCAATTTGACTATTGAATCGTGTTATGTATATAAAATTTTAGATGATATAGAGATCTGAGCAAATGAAATATAAATTGTAGATTGAATATAATGAACGAATGAATGCATTGATGCAGAGTTTTGATGCTTATGGAAATGACAACACCAAGTCTGGTTTTTGGGGTGTATTGGCTCATAAAGCCAAATCATTTCTGGATGATAAAAATTCAGCTCCTCCTCCACAACATGACACCATGCCATTGCCACAAACACTCAAATCACACTCATTTAATACCTTTACTAGTCCTTTTTCAACTCAGGTGATTTTATTATTATGTTCTATGCAATTCAGGGATGTGATATGATATGATATGAATCATGGTATAATATAATGTTGCATAAATATATGTTCAACTAATTTGTGTGTTTTTGGTTTGGCATGCTTATTGAAGCCATTGTATCAATCTCCTGACTCTAATAAAAAAAATGGACAATCCTATAATTAGAAAGGGATTGGATGCAATCAGTTCTTCTCTCAGTCACTTAGGTGACACATTTGAGAAGGCTTTTGAGGTAACTCTGTCTCTATGAACCACGGATACTGTCTATGTGTCATGTTCGGTGTTCATGTATGTTTGTGTTCCATTTCTTTGCTTTCTTTAATTCATGTTACTTCTTTCATTTCTTCAGGATAGCAAAATAATTGTGGAGAGTAAGACAACAGATCTGAGATCTCAAATAAGGCGAAAAGGAAATGGACCAGAGGACATAAACCAAGCTTCAGATGTGAGGAATCCAGGGCCGCAATCCGATCTGACAAAGTCTCTTTCTCGCCACGAAACACAAATCAAGGCATCATGCGTCGTAAGGTGCCAACTTTGTAATCATGTGTAACGGTTGAGGCCTCGCTAGTTCTTGTAGTGAAGGCTTAGATGATAGAACATCTAATAATAATTTTTGAATTGTCAATAGTCTTCACTCAATGCAGAAACCTATAGCTTATATAATAAACTTCTAATCATACTTTATATTATCTTACCATAGTATAAATAGATGTATATGTAAAACTTGTATAGGATATCAGTGTACAAATATTAAACTCTTCTTGATTTTGATGCAGGACTCTTAGTTTAAATCGTTGCTTCTAATGTAATAGTGAATAGAAAATTGAGTTTATGATGATTGTTTATTTGAGTTAACTGTTTAAGTTTCTCATGTAACCCAACAAGCAACATTTCCTTTTACTTTGGTTGCAGGTGGCAATGGCAACAGCTGCAAAAGCAAAATTACTTCTTCGTGAGCTAAAGACCGTTATAGCAGATTTGGCATTTGCTAAAGGATGTATCTGCACTTGTTTCTTCAAGAACTTCACATAATGTATTGCTTCATCTAACATAGAAGTTGTATCCATTTTTGTTCCACCTGGAACTAGCTAATCTCTGCAAGATCCTTATTTTCTCACTTATTCTTTCTCTTCTATGTCTTGCAGCTACACTCTGGATCTTTTGAAATCTTCACGTTTTTTCTCTTTGGTGGTTTAATGGTTTCTGGGTCTATGTGAATAGGTTGCATAACCTCCATAAGGAATATCATTTCTCTCATTGCTATCATTGATGAACTCTTTTTCTCTAATGAAGGGTATGAAAATGATGAAGCATTGTTTGGTTGAAGAGGATAAGAAGAGAGTGGTGGATTCATCAAACAGAATTCATTTTATGTGTTGGTGAGATTGAGATTGAGATTGTTGTTGTTGGAGTTGGTGTTATAAAATGGTTGGTATGTTGATTCAAGAAACTTTTCCATTTGCATCATCGTTGTCATCGTGTGATTCATGATGCTTTCATAAGTAGTTTCTAAGGTTTTAAATATGTCCTCATTATTATCCATGAATGGAATTTTCACACTGTCCTAGGATAAAAAGAGGAATGGAGCGAATGAAAGTACAGAGAAAACAGAAAATGGAGAAATGGGGAAGATGAGAAAAGTGAAAGTAGGTGCAGAGGTGAGTGTGTGAAGGAATAAAATAGTGTTAAAGAGAGTACAGAAAGAAAGTGCAGGCTGATATAATCTATGTAACTTACTAATAACAAAAGCAAAAGCAAACAATATATATTCATTCATCTTTTTTAAATATAATTTTAGTTCTTTGTTGGAGTGGCTATGGATATTTTCTCTTATGCATATAATAATTATATTTTTGTTTTCTTTGAATACCTTAATCTTGTACTTATTTTTTATAACTTACATTTGGTTTCCTGTGATAAGGAACTCATTCTAGTTTCCTTTGAAATTTTATTTTGAAATTTTATTGAATCTTTTAGAGTAAAATAACTATTTATTGTATGTTTTAATAGAATTAGTAAAATTAAATTATATTTTATTGTATGTTTCAATGACATTAGTTAATAAAAATAAATTAAAAATTTAAATTTAATTTACTGGTAATAATAGTTTAGAATTACAATTAGTAGGGAGATAAAATAAAATTCAATTTAATAAATAATAATACGTTTTTGTGACAGACATACCGTAGGAATAGATTAATATTTTATTTATATTTTTGTAAGTTTTAGTGACAGATAATACTGTGGGAATAGACTAATTCTTTATTTATATTTATCTAATTTTTAGTGACAGTTATTATTGTAGATAGAAATAAAAAATATGTAGTGACAATCCTCAGAACATGTAGTCACAGTCCTCAAAGTGTAGCAGGACGCCCCCTTAAAGTTGACACTAAATTTGAGTGTCACTCAAAGTATTATTGACCTTTACCTACGGTTTTTAACTTTTAGTGAAACATTTTGTGTGTCACGATAGGTCAATTTTTTTGTAGTGCATCTACCTAAATCTTATTATTATTGGAAAATACCATAGCACTTTGGTTGGTGTTGTTTCTTTCTTCTTATATCGTGGGGCACTACATTTATGACACATATTTAGTGATGCATACTCATTTTAAAATAAAATACAATCATTAGTACAAGCATCTATCCTCTCATAACTCATGCCAATAGAACATAACATTTGTTTAGTCTCATAGGTTCGACTAGGGAGCACATTATGCTCAGGCAAAATATCTTTCAATAGAGTTAGCAAGTATGTGAAGCTCTTATTAGACCATCCATTATTTATTTTTAAGTTATACAATTTTAAGACCTCAGACAATCTTGAAAATTTAGTACATCCATCGTACAATGGCTTCGTTGCATCACTTACTAGCCTATGAAATATTTAAGAACAATCACAGAGATCTTCTTCAATTACATTGACAATCTCTTCAATTTGATCACACTCATATGTATCTCTTTCAAAATCATTTGATGTATCTTTCTCAATTCTCAAATGAGTAAAAAAAATAATAATTCACTGTAAATTGTTCAACATGTGTAGTTTTGATCAATTCTAAAAAATATTAAATAAATCTTCCAAAACATCTGCACGAACATCTTTATTAAAACATTTTAAGCAAGGGTATTTTATTTTACTAGTGTCTTATGCATGAGTAACAACAAATCTATTAAACTCTTGCACCCTATTTTCAAATTCTTTTGACAATCGATTGACAAATATTTATTTCGGATCCATAGTTCATTGGACTTAAAAGTTAGTTACTGAATATAATTACTTTGATTTTAAACAATTCTAAAGGTAAAAAATTTAACAAGTAAGAAAGAACTATTCTATGTCATTTCAATTTCCTCTACTATGAATGTGAGAACAACAATAATAATAATAATAATAATAATAATAATAATAATAATAATAATAATAATAATTTATACTTACAATAATAATGAATCTTTATTTATTTTAGAGATACTATTATATTAAATCTTTACTTAAAAACGAGTTAACGACAAATCAATTGCGATGGCAGGACCTTATGCTTTTTATGTGATGACGGTATATTTGAGTACAAGTCTGCGATTAGTGTATAATAATAACAACTAAAGAGGCAAGTTCCTATATGTTGTTGGCTTTGTAGGAGCAACAATAAAATCATGCTTAGCTCCAGATGAAGCCAAAGATGACTAATAACTATCTTCTATAATTTTTTGAGCTGACCTCTATTTGTTCTAATTTCTTTGTTTTTTTTTTCTTTCATTTTTAGCCATCTCCAAGTGAACACACTGTACAACGAAAAAGGCCTTAGGTATAAACAACACTGCATTTTATTTTTTCTATTTTAGAATTTATGGATATTTGACCCAATTATTTCAATAAGGAACAAAAATAACCAAGAATAGAGCCTCCACGCTAAACACAGCGACAAAGGAAGCGCTATAAAGGCTTTTTCTGTCCAAATTGTTATAGTGCTTTTCAATTAAGTGCTACAATTAGTGTGCTATGAAATTCTTAAAATGGTGCATTGAAGATAGAACAAAACATATTCAAGCAAAATATGTAATTATTTGTTATTTTCAATTATTTGAAAAAGCGTTGTAAAATGTGCATCCAATATATGAATTATGGGTGCATATTTTACAGCGCTTGTTCAAAAAAGCGCTATAAAATGTCCATCTAATGCACATTTTACAACGCTTTTTCAAAAAAGAGCTGTAAAATGTGTGTGAGTTTTTTTTTAAACGTTGTAAATTAAATTTTTGAAAAGCGCTTTTTAGCTTTTTATGGCATTTTTTTTAGAAAGCGTTGTCTTTTATCTTTTTATCCAAAATTATTTTGATCTAAAATCAGCTCACAATCAGTTCACACAACAACAAAACATATTCAAATACCATAAGCAGTTCACACAATCAGTAGACAAAACATAGAACTCTATAACTTAATTAACATATATGTAACTTTGTTCTGTAATTTACAACCTAATTAACTACATTCAGATACATATATATATAATCTAATTTACAATCTAATTAACTACATATACTTTGAACCTAATTTACAATCTAATTACTACATATTCATATGCATGTTCATATATTGTGTCCTATGATCACATACATAAAATAACTAACAGAATATACAGAATATGCACTAGCTACCATATAATATTCAGATCCCTTGCACAGCAGAATGCTATTTCCCAGAAAATCAAATAATTCTCATTTCAAGCACATACTGACACTAGTCTTCCTTTAATTCCATTAGAGCTTCCTTATAATATGATGGACTGGAATTGTCAAAGTACTGCAATATAAAAAATGAACATATTATATTAAGTTAGTATCAAATATATAGATAATTTATATATGAAAATCATATAATGAAAATACTGTACCGTTTCTGGGATGATAATTTTATTCTTGTCAACAATCTCCTTCATGAATCTCAATACGTAGTACCCACAGTCGATGTTGTTTGTTTGACGAGGGCACTGTAAAATAAATCATATAAGTCAATAAAATATTTGTGCATTAATCGTAAAGACATATATTTGTAAATGAAAATTTAAAGGCATATATTTCAAACCTTTATTGGGATCCATATGATGTTATTAGACTTTTGCTTCGAAACTGTAGCACCTCTTTGAGCTCGAAAAACTTATAAGGCACTATCGAATGAATAAATGTGATTATTATAGCATGAACAAACACATTACTTATATATATATATATATATATATGTAAGAAATAAATGAATATTACTTACGTGTCGAACATAGTCTTTATTTCGGAGTGATTGTTATAATTGCCATGCAAGGGATCCAAATAATATATAACTTCAAAGACCGCATTGATTGCAAATAGCACCCAATGTGCCCTACAACAACAAAAATTTGGTTAAGCAATTTTGTTTATACACAACTAGTAAATTAAAATCTCATCAATTAAAAAAGATACAAATAAATAATATATAATTATGTACCCTGAATTATATGGTGCAAAGAACAATTTATCCTTTTCTATATTTCCTAATAACATATCTACAATGTAATTCTTTACATTTCCTAGATTGAGTTTGCACATCGACAGCTTATGCAGAGACAAGAATGAGTATTTATTTGACAATTTGCGCGTGCACACGACCTTCTCATACAAAAACCTTCAATGAAAATTTTAAACTAGATTAATTACCAATACATTTAATTAATTACCAATTAATGCAATTAAAAGTATTTTTTACCTTATGTACAAGATCATGCCAGTAGCACTAAGCTCATTATGATTGAGAACTTCGTAAATGTGCTCCTTTTCAAGAAATTCATCATACTCATCTCCGAATATAGCTTTATTCAGGGGTATGATGCGCAAATCTTCGTTGATGCCCATGTTCCGTTTTACTTGGATGTCAAGACACACCCCATATTTAGCAAGGCATGGTTGACTTATTTTAGGAGCAGCAGCAACAGCGATTGATTTTCCCCGATCCAGTTGTCTTGCTGCAACTTTGGCAGCTTTATTACCTTCCAGCCTTTGTAGTTTGCCAGCTCTATTACCCTCCAATTTTTGAGGTTTGCTGGCTTTTTTGGCTATACGGGTGGTTTATTTAATTGGATCTACAAAAATGAGGTTAAATGTTAGTTTATTGAATCTGAAAAAATGACAAACCTTAGGGAATAACTGTGACAAACCTTTTTGGGAGATGTAACTGATTCGTTTATGAGAAGCCTTTTATCATTCCCTTTAGGCTTTTTCATCATCTAAATATAAATGTGAAATTAAAGTTAGGAGCGGAAAAAAATCAACAATTAAATATACATATCAATTAAACATACATTTCAATTAATTAAATATACCTTATCGAGGGCAACAAGATGTGTGAGCCATGCCACGTAACTACCAATAGCTTCGCCCAATAACTGCATATCTCCGTCGCTGTCCAGTATCGGCAACGGTGCAGTTGGTTCGAAAGCAACAACAAGTGAATTTGACATAGCCCATAGGGATCAGAGTATTGTGCAATATTTCTCCCGAAGTATTGTACAATGTTCCTTTTCCCACCTTCCGATGAGTAGGCGAGGACAAGTATAGCACACATGGAGTGAAACCCTAAATCAATAGTTAAAACATAAGTACGGTTAATATATTAGTTTGTTTAATACATAAGTAATTACATAAGCACGTAAGTAATTAATTACCTCGGGAATACTTTTGAGACCGACGTTGCAACTCGCGGATTCACTCTCCATTTGTATTTCATGTTAGAGCTGATCCGGGAGTTGCTTGTCTTTGTTCGTATTCACCAAAAGTGCCACTTCCTCCGTAAGGATTTTGAGCTTCTCTAATACATCCTCGTTGGAAGGTTTTTTGCGCTTCTGTTGAGAAAAATAGCTTTTGGGAGTTACGCCAAATTCTTTCCCTCTAACTCGATCGGAATACTCAGGGAAATTAAACACTTTACCCAAAATGTCCCTGCATGTATCCTTGTTGTCCTCATGATTTTCAGAATTTTGTTCTATAATCTCCTAAAATACATGTAACATTAAAAATATAAGTTCAATAGAATTTTTAAAATACAATATTAAAAAGTATTCAAGTGATAAATACAATATTAAAAAATATTAAAGTAATAATATACTTACACAAAGTTCTACTACTTTTTGGACATTTTCATTATCAACCACTCCGTCTTTATTAACACGCACTTCCTTCCATAATATATGACGACCCAAGGGTTGATCGGCTTGGGTGTCTTGTCGCTATTCGTTAAGATCATAAACAAAATAATACAAATTAGTTACACACTATAATTTATAATACATATTACTTCATTATATAAAAGTGATGTTTAATTACTTACAAGTTTTTGATCAAGGCGTGCATATCCCATACGTGATTTTTTGTATGGGTGGGTTGGATTGCTTTCCCTTTCGCGATTTGCCTTACTAATATCCTATATAAAAAAAATAGCAATTGTGTAAAAATTTAAAATACGCTACGAATATGAATAATAAAACACAAATGCTAATAAATTAATCACTTACGACAAATGCGGGGTCCGAACGTTTGGAAACAAATACACTCCATTCATTGTTTGATATATAATGTGTATATATTTTTGGAGCTTCAGCATTTGTGTTTCCTTCTCTATCTTTTAGATAGTAATTTGAGAGATGAGATCTAAATCCCCGATGGATCTTCCCAACAACTCTCAAAACATAACTCTTTCGTCCCTCATCAAGAACAAAAGTAGTCTGCAATGAAAAAAATTATAAGTAAAGTATTTCTATGAAAAAAATTATAAATGACAAAAGAGTGGATCAAAAAAGTTACTTGAATGTCATTCCATATTATATCTTTGGCATCCTTCAACGCTTTATCTCTCCAATTGTCAATCGTAATTGGGATATTTTGTCGAACAACAACCCCAATGTAACTTACAACCATTGAGCTGTTGGGGTCAATTGGCTGACCACTCTCATTCCAGCCAACCTAATAAACTCATATAGTAAGTACATGCTATTAATAAAAGATAAAAAATACACAGCAAACAGAGTATAGTATAGTATAACCTGAAACTTGATGTCATTGCTCCTTGCTTTAATCACTTTTTGCATTATAGTTGCACCACGTTTGACTTCATTTTCATAAGTCTTAGTGGTGCCAACTTCTTCATTTTGACATTCTAAATCTTTGTTTGTATCCATTTAACTACAACAAGTTCAACATGCAGTTTAGTATAACATCAACAAGCTCAACATGCATTTTAATGATTACAAAAAATTAATAACATCAATACTTGAATAATGAGGGTTCGAAGAAAGATGAAGTGCGAAGAAAAGAGGGTCTGCAAAAAGTTCACAGAAATATGGTTCACAGAAATACGGTT
Source organism: Cicer judaicum (assembly GCA_037974835.1). Classification (NCBI taxonomy): domain Eukaryota; kingdom Viridiplantae; phylum Streptophyta; class Magnoliopsida; order Fabales; family Fabaceae; genus Cicer; species Cicer judaicum. The sequence goes on from JBBPBS010000577.1 coordinate 6,632,762, forward strand.
TGAAGAAATATGTAATGAGGGTTACGTATTTCAATGAAAATATGTTGTGTGCAATGGGAGAGATGATCTTGGATGGAAATAAGGTTCGAAATGAAGGAGATGATCGTGGAAACAAGGTTCGTAATGGACGGGATGATAGGGTTTGCAAAAGAAGAGAAGAACGATAAAGGTTGAGATGATAGTGAAGTTTACGTAATGAAGAGGAAACTGAAGCGGTTACTGTTATATATAAAACCCTTTTACAACACTTTTTTATAAGCCTTTTAGAGCGCTTGTTCAATAAGCGCTCTAAAAGGCTTACGCCTTTTACAGCGCTTGTTTGTAAAGCGCTCTAAAAGGCTCTTTTACAGGGCTTTTCCTAGTAAGCGCTGTAAAAGACCTCCGTGTTTTATTATGTTATATAAATGTTTTTTTTAAAGCCATTTACAGTGCTTTTTCAAATAAGCGCTGTAAAAGGTCTCCTTATTTTATTTTTAAAAGGGTCTTTTACAGCGCTTATTTGAACAAGCGCTGTAATAGACCTCCTGGTTTATTATGTTATATGAATGTTATTTTTTAAAGCTTTTTACAGCGCTTTTTCAAATAAGCGCTGTAAAAGGTCTCTTTATTTTGTTTTTAAGAGGGTCTTTTACAGCGCTTATTTGAATAAGCGCTGTAATAGACCTCCTTGTTTTATTATATTATATGAATGTTTTTTTTAAAGCCATTTACATCGCTTTTTCAAATAAGCGCTGTAAAAGGCCTCACTGTTTTATTATGTTATTTTTGTGTTTGGTTTATTTGGGTTCCATAAGGGATGACATTAAAAACATTGAAAAACAATGAATGGTTAAAAACATTGTTATCAAAGCTTACACTGTTATTAAAAACATGCAAAACAATGAATGCAAAACCCACATAATAGTAACTGGTCACCACTAAAATCTCTTCCTCTTCACCAAACTCTTCTCCTTTTATGCATCTTCTTCACAAACATCAAAGCTTACACTCTCAGAATTCAATCTCCACCTCAACACCCTTTTTCTCTCTTTACATTCCCTTTCCTTCTTAAATCGTGTGCTAATTCGTCAATAAGTGGTTCGAAACTTGGTCTTCAGGTTCATTGCCATGTTGCGAAAAATGGGTTTGAGTCTAATGTTTTTGTTAACAATGTGTTTTTGGGGATTCCCATGATGTGTACAAGGTGTTTGAAGAAAATCATGTTAGATAAGGTTCTGTTAGGTGTCTGATGAATGTTATTTTTAAAGCCTTTTTACAGCGCTTTTTCAAACTAAGCGCTGTAAAATGTCTCATTGTTTTGAAATGTTATATGATTGTTATTTTTATAGCGCTTCTTCCGATAAGCACTATAAAATGTCTCTTTATTTTATTTTTAAGAGGGTCGTTTACAGCGCTTCTTCAGATAAGCGCTATAAAAGGAGATGATGAATTATTAGAAATGAGAACTTCTGAAGAATCTATGCACTAAGCAAAAGAGAATCTCTCTGTATCCAAAATAATGAATGGTTAAAAAACATTGTTATCATCATGCAAAACCTCTTCCTCTTCACCAAACTCTTCTCCTTTTATGCATTTTCTTCACAAACATCATTATTATTTATTTTTTTAGAAGGGTCTTTTACATTGCTTCTTCAGATAAGCGATGTAAAAGGCCTCATTGTTTTATTTTTATATTTAAGGCTCTTTTTCAGTTCAGTTCAGTTCATGTAAATAACTAATTTATATTCAGTTCAATTCATGTAAATCAAGCTAAATATAAAACACTCATTGTTACATGAACTTAGTATAAAACACTCAAATCAAGCTAAATATACACAGAAAATAAATTAATCAGAACTTAGTATAAAACACTCAATTCAGATTACATGCATATTTACATTAACACAGTTCAGATTACATGCATGGCTTATATAAAACAATTAAACATGTACATTAAGATGCCCTTCTTCTTTTCCTGGTGGGATTCACATTTGTTTGTCCATTTACAATACGAAACGATGGATTAATCCAAATTCCCTCAACATGATCATTTCTAAGATATAAACCATCATCAGTAGAATCAATTTCATGTGGTTATTGTGATGTTACAAATAAAAGATCATTACCAACATCTTCATAATTATTGTTATCATCACTTATTTTATTGGTCGATAGGACAATAGACCATTTATCATCAGAAGGATAAGTGACATAAAACACTTGTTAAGCTTGCGACGCTAAAATAAAAGGCTTGTCTTTGTATCCCACCGTATTAAAATCGACAAGCAAGAATCCTGACTCATCAATCCGAACGCCATTATTATTATCGACCCACTTGCAACCAAATATGGGAACACGAAACATTGTGTAGTCTAACTCCCATATGCGCTCGATAACCCCAAAATATGACAGATTTACATATATTGGGTTTTTGTCTTTTGCACTTGAGACATGCATCGCTTCAGCTACGAGAGTGACTCCGCTATTTTGCATAGTGGTCTGATCATCTTGTTCTTTGGTATAAATTGTGTAGCCATTAAGAACATAACCGGTGTAAGAAAATACATGTAAGTTCAGACCATTTGCTAGCCACCTCAATCTCTGTGAAATTGATCCGGAGTCTATATCAAATTTTGACTTTATGTGATTTTTTAACCATGTTATAAAACTTCGATTGTGCTCTCGAGTTATCCAATTTTGATTCCTATTCATGTTCAAACAAGATAACTGATCCATGTGTATTGTAACATACGGTTGAACCTCGTCATCATTGTGCAGAACATACAATTGTGCCTGCTCCCATTCTGTCCTTGATATAGTTAGTAGTCTCCTTCCAATTATCCCTTCTCCTGATATTCTTCTCGAATGACGAGACATTGGAAGCCCTATGGATTCAACATTGGAAGCCCTATGGATTCAACATTCAGTACAAAATTCAGCAGCCTCTTTAACAATGTATCGTTCAGCAATACAACCTTTTGGTCGACTTCTAGTTTTTACATACCCTTTTAATATTTTCATATATCGTTCTATCGGAGACATCCATCTCATATAAGCTGGCCCACAAAGTTGTGTCTCCTTAACTAGATGAACAGTAAGGTGAACCATTATATCAAAAAATGAGGGTGGGAAATACATTTCAAGCTCACACAAAGTAACAACAATTTTCCTCTGTAATATAGGTAATTTCTGAGGGTCGACCACTTTACTACAAATTTCCCTGAAGAAGAAACATAATCTAGTTAAGGCTAGTCGAACTTTTTCAGGTAAAATGGAACGTATACCTATTGGTAGCAAATGCTCCATTAGAATATGACAATCATGGGTCTTTAAACCTTTTAACTTGAGGTATTTCATACAAACCAAATTTTTAATGTTTGAAGAGTATCCTTCTGGAACTTTAACTTCGTGTAGAAATTTACATAAAACAATTTTTTCCTTTCTAGATAGAGTATGAGCAGCTGGAGGTAGATATGTGCGATTTCCTTTCTTTACGGGAGCCAATTAATTTCTTATTCCCATATCAACCAAGTCCAATCTTGCGTTGATGCCATCTTTAGACTTTCCTGCAACATTGAGTAATGTACCAATAACACTATCAAATACATTTTTTTCAATATGCATCACATCGAGGAAATGTCTTATATACAATGGCTTCCAATCTGGCAATTCAAAGAAAATTGACTTTTTCTTCCACCTAGTTTTGACCAGCTCTCCCGCAAAAGGTTTGCCAAATTTATTGGTCAAACCTTGTACTTTTTCAAGTATTTGATATCTAGTCGGTGCTAAAGGAGCTTTACCTTCCTCTGATTTTCCATTGAATGCATTTCTCCACCCACGATAATGATGACTATAAGGTAAAAATCTACGATGTCCAAGAAACACATTCTTCTTACAATGTTTCAACTGCATCCAATTTGTACTCTCTTCACATATAGGACATGCACATTGACCTTTAATGCTATATCCTGATAAATTACCATATGCTAGAAAATCATTAATTGTGCCGAACAACATAGCCCTCAAATTGAAACATTCATTCTTATACCCATCATAAACTTCCACACCTGTCTCCCACATACGTTTTAAATCTTCAATTAAAGGAGTCAGGTATACGTCGATATCATTCCTCGGTTGTTTGGGTCCAGAAATTAACAGAGACAACATCATAAACTTACGCTTCATACATAAACATGGAGGTAGGTTATATATTACCAAAATCACAGCCCACGTGCTATGTGAGATGCTTTGAAGACCATGTGGATTCATTCCATCAGTAGAAAGTGCAAGTCTTAGATTTCTTGACTCTATCTCGAATTCAGGATACTCGGGATCAATTTTTGCCCATTGTGGGGAATCTGCAGGGTGTCGAAACATTCCATCTCTAATTCTTTCATCTGCATACCATGTCAAGTGTTTTGAATCTTCTTCACTGCGATACATGCGCCTAAATCTTGGTATTATACGAAAATACCACACGACTTTTGCTGCAGTAGATTCTTTCTTCTTATATGGACAGACATTGCATTTCAGACATGCCTTAGGTAATTCATATTCGTTTCGAAATAAAATGCAATCGTTAGGACACACATGAATCCTTTCGTAACTCATGCCAATAGAACACAAAATTCGTTTAGCCTCGTAGGTTCGACTAGGAAGTTCATTATCATCTGGAAACATATCTTTTATGAGTGTTAATAATTCTGTGAAGCTTTTATCAGACCATCCATTACTCGCTTTTAAGTTGTACAACTTTAATATCGCCGACAGTCTTGTGAATTTAGTACAACCATTATATAATGGTTTCTCTGCATCATTCAACAAACTTTCAAACAGTTTAGGACAATCTCAAAGATCTTCTTCAACTGCTTTTGCGATATGATCAACTCGGTCTGGCACATATGTATCTGTATCGAAGTCAGTTGAAGCATAAATCGAACCATTCTCAAAATTAATGTTTTTTTTTTTCTCACCATGTCTTATCCAACATGTGTAGCTTTGATCAATTCCATTACATACTAGATGTCCTTCTAATTCATCTTCTCTAACACGTTTTCCAAAACAACATTTTAAACAAGAACAAACGACTCTATTTGGATCTTTTGCATTCTTCACTGCAAACTCAACAAACTCCTTCACTCAAATTTCATACTCTTTTGAAAATTGATTGGTAGACATCCATTTCCTATCCATATTATAGGACCTATATAAATGCAGTTACAAAAATAATAAGCTTTCAAAACATATCAACAAGTTTCAAAAATAAACCAATATCAACATATCTAATAACAATTTCAAAACAGAAAAGATTTCAAAACAGAACAGATCAACAAATTTAAAAAATAAGAGATTTAATATATATAACAATTTTTAGTTTTCAATTATTAAAAAACTAAAGATTTTTTGACAAAAACAAATTAAAAAATACCTGAGACAATGTAGATAGCCGCACAGTACATAGAGGATATGAGGGTTCCCAGAGTAGAGGTGATGAGGGTTCGTAAATTTGTTTAAATTTTTTTTTTTTTAATTAAAAGTAAATGATATTTATTTGAAAGCGCATGTTTTTTACAGCACTTGTGAAAAAAGCGCTGTAATAGGTCGTTAAATTGAATGAAAGCGCACGTATTTTACAGCGCTTGTGAAAAAAGTGTTGTAATATGTAGTTCAATTATTTGAAAGCGCATGTATTTTACGGCGCTTTCAAACAATTATTTATATATATAATCCAAATTTAAATGAATGTAAATTTTAATTTCACTCAATAAGTAATAGTTAATGTATCTTTTCTGTTCCTTGGTAAATTACTCGAGATAATATGAAGTGTGCTGTTGAAGTAATCGAAAAAACTAACACTTAAAGAGAGCCAATGATAAAAGGGGCAATATATATGACCAATTAGAATTGTAGTGGTGATCTAATATTTTCAAGAGTTATAATAAATGTTTCTATTGAATTAGTATAAAACCTGTTCATTCTCTATATGTTACATACCAAAATTAAAACAAGTTATGAAAATGGTTTCCTTTATGTTATCTTTATCAATGTTGTTCCTTGCTGTTCTTATCCTTGTTCCACAAGGGCTTGCTGATTTTGATTTTGAGAATCTCAAGCACAAGTCGTCCCCCGAGCACACTGAGCCCACCAAGCCCATCAAGCACGCCGAGCATTCCAAGCCCACCGAACACAAGACGCTCCTCAAGCCCATCAAGCACGTCGAGCACACCAAGCCCACCAAACTCAAGACGCTCACCAAGCCCATCAAGCACGCCGAGCACACCAAGCCCACCGAACACAAGACGCTCCTCAAGCCCATCAAGCACGTCGAGCACACCAAGCCCACCAAACTCAAGACGCTCACCAAGCCCATCAAGCACGCCGAGCACACCAAGCCCACCAAACTCAAGACGCTCACCAAGTTCATCAAGCACGCCAAGCACACCAAGCCCATCCAGCACACCAAGCACACCCACCCTATTCTTCCGGAGCCTGTTCCATAGTCAATTAACTAGCCCCCATATGTGAAGCAACCAATTTACAATCTCCCAAATGTCACATCCATTTCTAAATAATCATAATTACCATATTAATATCTATTACATAATGGGTCGACCATGTTACCGATGCTTTATTTTGCACAATGTATGAATAAGTTCAGAGCATCATATATATGGCATGATAGATAAATTATGCCCTTTTTCCAAATTTATCAATAAATAGCAACTAATGACCTATTGTGTTCAAAATTATTATTATTATTATTATTAGATTATGGCATGTTATGTAAGATAAAAAACGATATAAACTATATGTAAATACATTCATGAATACCATGCATAATTTGAACATCAGCAAAAACCATAATGGGAACGAGATGGATGAAACAAGAATCACTTTTGCATAAATACTGCTCCTTCTAATTAACATTAGGCTTAATTGCACTTTTGGTCCCTCTATTATAGGTGAAAATTGAAAGTAGCCTTCCATTTTATTTGTCCCCAGTTTCAGTCCCCCAAACAGAATTTGAGACCAAATCATGATGAGTTGTCACTTTTTTAATGACGTGTCAATAAAAAATGTGACTTGGCAGACGCTTACGTGGAATAAACTCATTATTATATTATTTCTGATTAAAAAATATAATTTATATTTTTAAAAATCATTTTTATAATTGTGACTATTTTTAAAAATACAATTAAATTGTTAAAATTAAATTAAAAGAAAAACACCTAAAATCATTCACTCATGAACAAAACGTCCATGGCAAAACATTCTTAGACGCATATTTGACAATCATGTAGATCTTCTTCAACCATATCTACAATCTCTTCAACTGTATCACAATCATAAGTATTATTGTCAAAATCGTTCGACCCATATTTGACATTATTCCCCAAATCATCATTTTCATTATATGTTTCACCGTGCATTGTCCAACATGTATAACTTCGGTTAACTTCGTTCCTACCTAAATGCCAATCCAACTCAACTTAAATAACATGATTTATGTAATAACAATGTAAGCATAGATAGATGATTCGACTTGCGTCTTTAACGTATTTCACGAAAACCTTAACAAACTTTTTTACTCCATTTTCATATTCCTTACCCAATAGATTGGTGGGCATCCATCTTTTATCGATTGTTTCTTTAAAATTACTTTAACAAAAAGTTAAAAGTTTCTATCTACAAAAGTGGTACAACAAATAATTTAATTATGAAAAACTGAGAAGCAATAAATAACGAGTATTTGTGTAACATGTTTTTAATACAACATTCTTATAGTTCTCTCTTTATTTTCTAAGTTAAAAAATAACATACAACAATCCAATGATAAACAACAAAGTTGACAAACTACAACATAAAAATAAAATAAAAACAACAATGAAAAAACAATAATTCTTATGACAATCTATAACAAATAACAATAAGAAAATCCAATAATAAAAAACAATAAAAATATTTTTGTTAGTGTGTTGTTATAGATCTCTCTATGACAATCAACACATATGCAACAATCCAGTGGCAAATAGCAATACAAAAACAATCTTGAAAGTATAGTTGACATGCAAACAAAAATCCAAATATTTTCTTTGATAAAATTCTTAGAGTCTTCAAAACTTGAGATGAGAGGTTTAGTGTATGAAGAATGATGAAAACATAGTTGTGATATTACTTCAAATTTAGCAAAACCTAAAAATAAGCAATAAATCGAAATTAAAATTAATCAATGTAACTGTCAAAATATTTTTTTTATAATAGGCTATAAAGACTTACAACTATGAGAAGGTGCAAATGACCGATTTTTGCTTTTCGCGTTTGCGTTTCTAAGGATCATGGGTTTGCATTTTTGGAAGAATTGTTTGCGATTTTGCATTTTTGGTAGTGGCTTGCATTTTTTTTTCTTCTGTTTCTTGTTTCTGTGAGAGGAGGGAGGATGAAGATGAAGGGTTTTGGCTAGAAGAAGAACGAAGAAAGGTTTTGCTATAGGCGTGGTTTCGTTAGATCTCTTTTCTAAACTTTTGTAATTTTTCTTATCAACGCTTTAATAATACCTTAGACAACACTGTCTAAGGTTCACCAAACTTTTTTTTCTTCTTTCTTTTTTCTTTTTTATAATATCTTAGACAACACTTTTTTAAATAAGCGATGTCTAAGGTTCACCAAAATAAAAACTTATAAGACCAAGGACAATACTTTTTCAAAAAAACGATGTTTGAGGTTTACCAAAAAATAATATTTTATTTTATAAGATCTATGACCGCACTTTTCTCTAAAAGTGTTGTCTAAAGTTTACCAAATTTTTTTATAACACCTAAGACAACACTTGTAAGAAAAGTATATTGTCTAAGGGGCTATATGTAAGTTTGATATTTTCTAATACATGTAACATCAATGTTTTTTTTTTAAAAAAAAAGCATTGTAAAAGGTGTGTTGTTGTAACTCATTTTTGGCGGAGTGATAGTAAATACGTCAACTATATGCTAAAATTTGAGGTTGAAGAAGTATTTGGGTGTTTTGAAAAACAATGATTGATTATAATTTTCGATTTTGATATGTGGTTTTATCAACAATGAATTTTTTATTATAATTCCCTTTTTCCAAGGTTCATAAACCAAAGTCTTTTTGAAGTTAGGAAACCTAATTAGGAAAGATAATCTAATAGAAAGTCAAACCCTAATTGATTTGGATAGTGGCTGAACCAAAGGTTCATTTGGGGGGTTGTTTTAGAACCTTGTATTTATTAAGTCAATCGATTGGTTTAAGGACAAGGAAATTGACATGTGTCGTTGGAATCATCGGATATGTTATGTTAGTGTAATGTAAGTTGCTTATGTATTAAATTATTTTTGAGGTATGAACACTTTTTAACGATATTATATATGCTTAAATGTAGAGTGTGTTTGTATACATGTTCTTTGTGCTAGTGATGAACAAATATGCACACAATTATTTATGTTTTCGATGTGATTATGTATTCATAACTGACAACATATGTGTTTAATATTTGTTATGAATCTTATTGATGATAAACTGTCATGAGTATGCTATGTGGAAACATTGTTGAAAAATTATTTGTGTTTAATGAGTATTAAAAGTAAAGTATTTTAATAACTGTATTTATATAATAATTGTTGTTAATGAGTTAGAGTATTCTCACAAATTTCATAGTTAGTGGTGATTGTGATGGGCCACAAGGTGATATCATATGATTGGATGGTCTAACTTTTCCATGCAAAGATTAATAAGTCATGGTAGTCTATGAGAAACTGCACCTTAGTAAATCGTGACAGTCTATGAGAGAGTGCACCTTGGTAAATATTACTTGTCAGTAAGAGGTTGTGCAATTATGATTTACGCCTTTGGAGGAGGGTTTTGAAATTCCAAAATCTCATGCACAAGCATTTAAGCATTGCATAAGGGTGCTTTCACACACGAGGCATGTTTCTTATATGGTGATATATATGCACGCTTGTAGTCCACTTGATACCATGTCATGTTATACTTTCGTGTTTTGTATTTTTGTATATATGCTATTTTTATATTGTGACCCTCTACTATTATTATGGATCAGACTTATGGCCCATGTACTTATTGTTTTGAGTTGCGCAAAAGTTGCAACGCTGTCGAATATGTGGAAGAGCGATGCTTTGGATTGGCGATCGAAAGCAATGAGGATTGATACCACATGTGGGTCCAAAGTACTCAGACATCCTCAATTTATTGTTCAAGATCAGCTTAGGGTTTTATTCATTTCCCTTCCTTCTTGGAATGTTGTTGCAATGGAGAATTCTTTATCTAAGACAATCGTGACTATTGTTTTTGTCAATGTGAATTATTTGTCTGTAAGTAAGTTAGTTCTGTCGAAATCATTTTATATAATACGATTTAAATTAAAAGACGATTATGAATATTTTATCCATAAGTTTTAGTTTTTTTTTTAATTACAATATTGTTGTTAAATATAGGTGTGTCAAACCATGATAGATAACTTAGTAATTAATTTTCTTTTATTTTCTACAAATGTAATGATGAATGAATTACTTGCTCCCAAATAATTGATTTGTTTTCTAAATTTGATTTACCGATGAGATTTGATGTTGTGCATTTATTTATACTTTTTCTGTTAATTCATGCTCCATGTGTCCAAAGTGTAATTGTCAACTTTCATCATTGAGTGTTATTTTTCTATCATATCTATTGAAATTTTTTGAGGAAATAATTTCTAATGTGTTTAGCCTGATGCTTGAAGGTTTAGATTTCTCATTATCCATCGGTGAGCTTTATGTCTAAATACTTAACATTTCTTCATTGTGTGATATTCTGACATGTCTTATTTCTTTAGAAATTTCCTTATTTTCTCTAAAATTGTTTACTTGTAATTTTTGTATGCATTGAGGTAATTTTTTTTGTTACCTTATGAGCCTTTTTGCCTACCTTAAATTAATTATTATCATTTGCTTGTAACTTTGAGCCTGAATCCTTTTCTTTGTCTTTCTTAGCCTTATTATAAGCCAATGGCGAAAATTATTTTTATCTTAAATCTTACATAGAGTTAGATAGAATCTAAATTTTATGACTTGACAAAATTTTAAGTTTGAAGTTGCTCAAGGAATAGGAAAATATTAAGTTTTGGGTCGGGTACAAGTGAATCAAAAGTAGACAATTGTTGAAAAGAAAAAGAAAGAAAAATGTGTCATCTTACTAAGTAGTAATTGGTTGATCTTCAAAACATCATTCATGTCCAAAGGTTAGATAGTGCATTATTTCACTAAATAGTAATTGGATGATCTTCAAAACATCATCAATGTGAAAAGATGGAGTACTAAAAAGAAAAAAGAAACATAAAGTTTAATTTCAACTCTCTTGTACTTTACTAGTTGTTAAATTGTTAAAATAATAATGCACTATGCGTTTTTGGAATTTTATAGCAATTATATTAAATTTTTATAGCAATTTTAAGTACTTTAAAAGTTCGAATTATTATAGATGGGTCGCCTATAATAGCATTTCAAAGCGTTATAAAAAGGGGCCGTTTGATAGCCCTAAACCAAACAATCTATAAATGGCTAATGTAATGTAGTGGGAGAGACAACAAACTAACTAACAACATGAACAACATAAGCAATGTCAGGTCTGGTAATCGTGAGATACACTAAGCTACCAACCAAAGTACGATACAAAGTGGAATTTGGTAAAGGAACACCATCCGATGGAGCATATTTCACATTTAACTCAAGAGGAGTATTTGCTGCTCTAGTATCAGAAAGACGAGCCTGGTCAAGAATGTTGGCAATGTACTTGGATTGAGAAAGAAGGTAGCCTCTAGGAGAGTAGGCAACTTCAATTCCTAAGAAATAGCGAAGAGTTCCCAAGTCCTTTATCTCAAATTGTTTGGCTAACTGCAATTTCAACTCATTAATTCCACTAACATCATCACCTATAATAATCATATCATCAACATATAGAGAAAGTATAATGCGACCGTAAGTGGTGGACCTTATAAACAATGCAGAATCATGTTCACTAGCGCGAAAACCAAGAGAAGTGATCACAGTAGAGAATTTTTCAAACCAAGCTCGTATGTCATATGATGAGATGCTCTAGAATCAAGAATCCATATGGAAGGAGATATACCTGACATACTAGAGGAGTTCAAACCTTTAGAAGAGGTGGCATACATTGCATGTGATTGAGTGGCAAGAAGTTTTTGAAGTTGTTCTGCAATATCAGATATTTGGGAAGCAGTTTCAGATGAGTATACAGAACCAAAACTAGTGCGAATGGTAGAAGGAGTAGAAGCAACAACATTAGACGATGGCCCCCAAAAATTCTTATGTGCTCTCCCTAATTTCGGACTATGTGCTTTCCAATGACCTTTTTCTTTGCAAAATGCACATTCATCATTACCAAGCCCAACCCTCCCTTGAGATTTTCCTTTTTGAACAGGAGCAACAAAAACAGATGGATGAGTTGAGAGAATTCCCTTATCTGACACACCTAAATGAGTCTGAAGTCTGATTTCTTCTGCCAACAATTCACTAACTACTGATTCAACATTAGGAAGGGGGAACGATGCAAAATACCCCCACGAAGGCCCTCAAAATCATCACGAAGAGCCATTAGAAACCAAACCAGATGTTGCTCATCTCTTTGATCAATGTATACTTTGACAACTTTCAACTCAAATGATTCCATAAGAGCCAATTGATCCCACGGATTAGTCATTTTCGAATAGAATTCTTGAATGGTCATATTGTTCTGCTTAAGGGCTCTAATATCACTTTCCAACTGATAACGTTTTGCAAAGTTAGACTAAACATACAAACGTTTCAAGTGATCCCAAGTCTCTTTAGCAGTATCTTTTCCATCCACAAAACCCCACATATCTTTTCCAATCAAATTTTTTTTCATCACATAACTCCAATAAGAGTAATTTTGTCCATTTAGGTGAACACTTACAGCTTGAAGAGAATCATCCTTAGCACCAGCCATAACAAATAATGACAGGAAGATACAACAAACACAATCACTCAGACAAAATAAATTAGGGATAACCTGTTGCTGTGCGAGCATGATTTATCCCCCTCCAGACGTCATTTCCCCGATCCGACTGTTGAAGACGAAGACCTACTGTCCAAAAAATCAGCCCGATCCAACGGTTAACGAATGCGCAATCGATGTTTTTTGACACTGATTTAACAAAATCGGGAATAGAGTTACTCTTCTCTTTTCTATTTTGGTGATTGTCTTTTCTATCAGAATAGTCTCTCTCTTCTTTACAATAGATCCCAAAATCAAGAGATAACCAATATACAACCACTTTAGGGTTTCATAACATAGAATGAACCAAACTTAAGTTAATAGGGTTACAATGAGTATATATAAAAAATAATAGAAATGTCTAAAATACCCTTATTACTAATATATAATAATATTATCTAACATGAAGCAACCAATACGTGAATTGATTCAAAAATTGGTTAAAAACATCATAGAAACTAGTACTCATCATGTTGTTAACTCTTCTTTTGTTGATCATATTCTCAATGTTGAACTAGGAAGCACCAGTTTTACTAAAGAATTTTCTCTCTCTGATCAAGAAAGAATTGATAAGAAACGTGATAAAGCTTCCAATTATGAATCTCTTGATTTTGGAGAATTAGAAACCATTCCAAAGACACTTAAATAATTTGAAGTAAAGACAATAAAAATTTAACTCATGAGGTCTTTGGTTGTAGCTTATCTAATTTAACCAACACATATAAACGTAATTCATGGCCACCATCATCGTCATCGTCTTACTACCACTTTCTTTTATTTTTCAAACACATCTTCTCGGCTACTACTATCGGATTAAATAATCAAGTATATATTTTCTTTTTATAGGATTTTTCATCTTTTCGGTTAGTTTCTTGCCATTTTTAAATTATTTGCGAACAACCACAGTCTATGCCATTGTTAATTGGGTTTTGTATTTCGATCATATAATTTATCGCCTTTTTTACTTTAGTTGATTTTTTTTACAATCATGATTAACATTAATAATTTTTTTTTCTCTTTGAATATCACCTATTTATTAAATGAAATTTTAATCTCAAGAGCAATGTATTTTGAACGAAATTGTAAATTGTCTCTAAAGTAGCAGAATTATTTCTTATGTTTTTACAAGTAGTAGAAGTATTACGTTGTACTGAAATTAATTTGATAAATTCAACTGAATATCTAAATCTATTGATATTAAAATCTTATATAATATAATTTTGCTATGAAATTCTAAGTTCCTTGCGTTTAAATTATGCTTTATATAAATACTGTAAATATATTTTCTATTTTATAAAAGAAAAACATTATCTTATAATTTTCCTATTTTAATGTGAAGATAACATATACTATATTTATATATATATGCATACAATACAATTTAAAATTTATATTTTAATAATAAAGAGTCTATTTTTATTGTAATCTAATAACCTTGTTATTTAATTTTAAATGCATACGATATATTACTACAATTCTATGATATCAAAACTATTCATAAATTATATGTATTTAGCAACACATAATTATATATTTTTTAAGATATTGTTGACATTGATATTGATATAACCATAAGTATACATAATATTAAATATATATATATATATATATATATTATAGAACGGTGTTGCAAATAATAAATAATTTACTTACCTATTGTACCAAATAATTAATTTATATTTGGTTATTGTGCTGTTTAATTTCTTTTACGGACTATTCGAGAGGCAGAAGTCATCCTGTCTTGAAGAGTTTTATTATATGCATTGTGTTCACGTTATTTTGAGCGTATTTTATTTTCAGAATTCCTTCTCTAATAATAACATCAGATTGAGACTACATTTGCACTTAATATTAAACTTAGGTATGTGTACTTTAAAAAGGATTTTGTTGTCTGATATTATAATTTCGAGTTGTTAAGTTTGATGAAAATTTTGAATTTGTGTGACATGTTCATAATTATGTGATACTCTTTACCTTAATAAAAAAATGTTTGCAAGTTTATATATTTATTTATTCAAAGAATTTAATTATTTTAAAAATAAGAAAATTAATATTTTTTTTATTTGAGGTTTAGGTATGGCTCATCGCACCCTTTTAGATAAAATGGAATGTAGTCTTATAGCCAAAATGGAATGTAGTCTTACAGAGATCTTCTCCAATTACATTGACAATCTCTTCTATTTGAAAACACTCATATGTATCTCTTTTGAAATCATTTGATGTATCTTTCACAATTCTCAAATTAGTAAAATTAATTTTTTTTTTTATTGTGAATTGTTCAACATGTGTAGCTTTGATGAATTTTAAAATATACACTACGCCAAAAATAGCCTTTTACAGCGCTTTTTCAAAAAAAAAAGCGTTGTGGAATCAAGCACTGTAAAATATACAACAGCGCTTTTAAAAAAGCATTATAAATCATGTAAATATAACGCGCGCTTGTTATGCACCTTTTACAGCGCTTTTTGTAAAAAGCGTTGTAAAAGGCATACCCATAATTCATATTTTGGTGTACCTTTTACAGCACTTTTTACAAAATGTAAAAAGCGCTGTAAAAGGCATACCCATAATTCATACTTTGGTGTACCTTTTATAGCGTTTTCTGTAAAAAACGCTGTAAAAGGCATACCCATAATTCATATTTTGGTGTACCTTTTACAGCACTTTTTAAAAAAAGCGTTGAAAAAGACATTCCCATAATTCATATTTTGGTGTACCTTTTACAGCGCTTTACGTAAAAAGCGCTGTAAAATGTCTATCCAATGCATATTTTACAACGCTTTTTCAAAAAAGCGCTGTAAAATATGTATTTTTTTTAAAGCCCTATATATATTTGAAAAGCTCTTTTTAGCTTTTTATGGCATTTTTTTTATAAGGCGCTGTCTTTTATCTTTTTATCCAAAATAATTTTGAACCAGTTCACACTACAGAACACAACCAGAATCAGTAATTTACAACATGATACATATATATTACCCTGTGATTATTATAGCATGAACAAACACATTATTTATTTATATATATATATATATATATGTAAGAAATAAATGCATATTACTTAAGTGTCGAACATAGTCTTTACTTCGGAGTGATTTTTGTAATCGCCATGCACGGGATCCAAATAGTATATAACTTCAGAGACCCCATTGATTGCAAATAGCACCCAATGTGCCCTACAACAACAAAAAATTGGTTAAGCAATTTTGTTTATACACAACTAATAAATTAAATTCTCAACAATTAAGAAAGATAAAATTATGTACCCTGAATTATATGGTACGAAGAACAATTTATCCTTTCCTCTATTTGCTAATAACATATCTACAATATATTTTTTTACATTGTCTGGATCGAGTTTCCACATCGACAACTTGTGCGGAGACAAGAATGAGTATTTATTTGACAATTTCATCGTGCACACGCCCTTCTCATATAAAAATCTTCAATGAAAATATTAAACTAGATTAATTACCAATACATTTAATTAATTACCAATAAATGCAATTAAAAGTATTTTTTACCTTATGTACAAGCTCATTACTGTAGCACTCAGCTCCTTATGTTCGAGAAGTTCGTATATGTGCTCCTTTTCGAGAAATTCGTCATACTCATATCTGAATATATCTTTATTCATGGGTACGATGCGCGAATTGTCGCTGCTGCCCATGTTCTTTTTTACTTGGATGTCAAGACACGCCCCGTATTTACCAAGGCATGGCTGACTTAATTTAGGAGCAGCAATGGCAACCGATTTTCCCCGATCCAGTTTTTTTCTTGCTGCAAGTTTGGCAGCAGCTTTATTACCCGGCAGCCTTTGTGATTTGGCAGCTCTATTAACCTCCAATTTTTTAGGTTTGCTGCCTTTTTTTGGATGTGCGGGTGGTTTATTTATTTGGATCTATAGAAATGAGGTTAAATGTTAGTTTATTGAATCTAAAAAAATTGACAAACCTTATGCAATAAATGTGACAAACCTTTTCGGGAGATGTGACTGATTCGTTTCTAGGAGGCCTTTATCGAGGGAAACAAGGTTTGTGGGCCATGCCACGTAACTACCAATAGCGTCACCCAACATCTGCATATCTCCGTCGTTGTACGGTATCGACAACGGTGTAGTTGGTTCGAAAGCAACAGTAGGCAATACTTTGACATGGCCCGCAGGGATCGGAGTATTGTGCAATACTTCTCCCAAAGTATTGTACAATTTTCCTTTTCCCACCTTTCGATGAGTAGGCGAGGACAAGTATAGGAAACATGAAGTGACACCCTAAATCAATAGTTAAAACATAAATACAGTTAATATATAATATTGTTTAATGCATAGTAATTAAAGTAAGTAATTAATTACCTCTGGAATACTTTTCAAACCGACGTTGCAAGTAGTGGTTTCACTCTCCATTTGTATTTCACGTTGGAGCTGATCCGGAAGTTGCTTGTCTTTATTCGTATTCACCAAGAGTGCCACTTGCTCTGATAGGATTTTGAGCTTCTCTAATACTTCCTCGTTGGAAGGTTTTTGGCGCTTCTCTTGAGGAAAAAAGCCTTTGGGAGTTACGCCAAATCCTTTCCCCCTAACTCGACCGGAATACTCAGGGACATTAAAAACTTTGCCCAGAATGTCCCTGCAACAAGCCTTGTTGCCCTCTTCATTTTCAGAACATTGTTCGATGGTCTCCTAAAATACATGTAACATTAAAAAGATAAGTTCAATAGCATTTTTAAAATACAATATTAAAAAGTATTCACCTGATAAATACAATATTAAAAAATATTAAAGTGATTATATACTTACACAAAGTTCTAATTTTTTTTGACATTTTCATTATCAACCACCCCGTCTTTATTTACACGAGCTTCCTTCCACAATATATGACGACCCAATAGTTGATCGAATTGAGTGTCTTATCGCTATTCGTTAATATCATAAACAAAATAATACAAATTAGTTACACACTATAGTTTATAATACAAATTCCCTCATTATATAAAAGTGATGTTTAATTACTTACAAGTCTTTTCTCTAGACGTGCATATCCCATACGTGACTTTTTGTATGGGTGTGTCGGATTGCTTGCCCGTTCATGATTTGCCTTACTAATATTCTATATAAAAAAATAGCAATTGTGTAAAAATTTAAAATACGCTACGAATATGAATAATAAAACACACAAATGTTAATAAATTGATCACTTACGACAAACGCGGGGTCAGAACGTTTGGAAGCAAATGCTTTCCATTCATTGTTTGATATATAATGTTGATATATTTTTGGAGGTTCAGCAGTTGTGTTTCCTTCTCTATCTTTTAGATAGAAATTTGAGAGATGAGATCTAAATCCCCGATGGATTTTCCCAGCAACTCTCAAAATGTAACTCTTTCGTCCCTCATCAAGAACAAAAGTCATCTACAATGAAAAAAATTATAAGTAAAGTATTTCAATGAAAAAAATTATAAATGACAAAAGAGTGGATAAAAAAATTTACTTGAATGTGATTCCATATTATATCTTTGGCATCCTTCAACGCCTTATCTCTCCAATTGTCAATCATAATTGGGATATTTTGACGAACAACAGCCCCAATATAGCTTACAAACATAAAGCTGTTGGGGTCAATTGGCTGACCACTCTCATTCCAGCCAACCTAATAAACTCATATAGTAAGTACAAGCTATTAAAAAAAGCTAAAAAAATACACAGCAAATAGAGTATAGTATAGTATAACCTCAAACTTGGTGCCATTGCTCCTTGCTTTAATCACATTTTGCATTATAGTTGCACCACGTTTGACTTCATTTTTATACAAATTTCCCTCTGCAATGTCGGTAATTTCTGAGGGTCGATCACTTTACTACAAATTTCCCTAAAGAAGAAACATAATCTAGTTCAGGCTAGTCGAAATTTTTCAGGTAAAATGGAACGTATACCTATTGGTAGCAAATGCTCCATTAGAATTTGACAATCATGGGTCTTCAAACCTTTTAAGTTGAGGTCTTTCATACAAACCAAATTTTTAATGTTCGAAGAGTATCCTTCTGGAACTTCAATTTCATGTAGAAATTTACATAAAACAATTTTTTCCTTTCTAGATAGAGTATGAGCGGCTGGAGGTAGATACGTGCGATTTCCTTTGTTTACTGGAGCCAATTCTTTTCTTATTCCCATATCGACCAAGTCCAATCTTGCGTTGATACCATCTTTAGACTTTCCTGGAACATTGAGTAATGTACCAATAACACTATCAAATACATTTTTTTTCAATATGCATCACATCGAGGAAATGTCTTATATACAATGACTTCCAATATGGAAATTCAAAGAAAATTGACTTTTTCTTCTACCCAGTTTTGACTAGCTCTCCCGCAAAAGGTTTGCCAAATTTATTGGTCAAACCTTGTACTTTTTCAAGTATTTGATATCCAGTCGGTGCTAAAGGAGCTTTACGTTCCTCTGATTTTCCATTGAATGCATTTCTCCACCCACGTTACTGATGACTATAAGGTAAAAATCTACGATGTCCAAGAAACACATTTTTCTTACAATTTTTCAACCGCATCCAATTTGTACTCTCTTCACATATAGGACATGCACACTGACCTTTAATGCTATATCCTGATAAATTACCATATGCTGGAAAATCATTAATTGTGCCGAACAACATAGCCCTCAAATTGAAACATTCTTTCTTATATCCGTCATAAACTTCCACACCTGTCTCCCACATACGTTTTAAATCTTCGATTAGAGGAGTCAAGTATACGTCGATATCATTCCCGGTTGTTTGTGTAAGAAATATGACTTCTAAATGCAAGAATTATGTATATGATAGTTAAATGAATATTCACAAGAATGTCAAACAGTTCAAGATTATTCAATAAGGTCCCAATGAATTGATTCTAGGAGAAGGATAACAATTGCATGTAATGTCAAATTAACAATATAACATACACAATAATTGTTTAATGATTCAAACTAGATACAAGCATGTATATTCAATCTTTCAATCAATAACTGATAGAAAATGTATCAACATTAATCAATCAAACAATTAAGTAAGAGATAAGGGATAGAAGAATGATACTCAGAAATTTATCCTGGTTGAGTTGTTTGTAAAACAACCTACATCCAGTCCCAAGATCAACTTGATCTTAGCCTTTTTCACTAGAATCTTCTATAGTACTTTTACAGATTGTCCAGCTAGCTCCTAGCCTATCTATCCAACTATCTTGATTCTAACATACATCCATTGCATCCTTTGAGTTATTCCGGCAAACTCACACAAGATCGCAATGAGGTTCCTTCTTGATGATCACAAGCATCAACGAACGGTAACCACCAGTGTAGCTACTGGATTTTTACACAATTTGGTTTCAATGTAATTTTACAGAAAATTGACAACAAAGAAGATCACAAGATCTTTCTAACAAAAGTGACTTGATCACACAATGATGTTCAAACTATAAGTGTTTGCCAAATGGTTAAGTTTTCTCAAAGTATTGTGTGTATCAAAGTTCAAAGTCTCTAAGGTTCTGTTTTTGGAAAGTTTCGAATTCTATATCAAATCAAAAGTTATGTTCATTCTCTTTTTCGAAAAACAGTTTTGAGACAGTTTTTATATGTTTAAAAAAAACACATATAAATGGATTTGCCAATCGATTTTATAAAGCATAGAAACACTCCAATCGATTTGCCAATCAATTCTCGTGTTTCTTGTTTTTCTTGAATCTTGAAAACATATGCATCAATCGATTTCCCAATCGATTGTGTTAATTCATAAATCAGAAAATTGAGACAAGTTCATATCAACATCGATTGAGTAATCGATTTTGAATGTTTTGTTCAAACAACGAGATCAAAACAATCGATTCCAAAATCGATTGATATTTCAACATAATCGATTTGGTAATTGGTCGTAACTGAAACAATTACTCCAATCGATTTGGTAATCGATTGGACTGGTCTCTGGGACTTCACAAAATTGCATGAATCAATTCATCAATCGATTGGCTTTGTCCCAGTGTTCCAGTTGTTCAATTCCAATCGATTTACCAATCGATTTGAATTGTTACGGGAACTTAGCCATTTTGAAAACATTGATTTGCCAATCGACTAGGACCTTGGTTTCTGATATGTGATGAAACATTTTCAACACCCAATCGATTTGTCAATCGATTGGTATATGTTTTGAAAGTCAGGAAATAAACTTCAATTGATGTCTCAATCGATTCGATTTGTCACAGAGCTACTGACTTAGAAAAAACTTTTGTCCAATCGATTTGCCAATCAATTTGGTTTAAGGATTTTTGTCTCTGTGTCTCATTCAATCGATTCATCAATGGATGTTTTAATCGATTGCCCAATCGATTGGTATGTTACAGAGGTTAAGTCAGAAACAAATTAAGCTCGAAATCGATTGCCCAATCGATTTATAAACTTATGACTTGCCCCTGTAACTCGCATAATCGATTTCTCAATTGATGCATGAATCGATTGTCCAATCGATTGCTTTGCACCCAGAGTTCAAGTTTCACTGCTATCCTTCACAGAATCGATTCACCAATCGATTGGATCAGTGATAACTTTACTCCTGGGTCAATCAATCGACTGCCTAATGGATTAGTCAATTGATTAGTCAATCGATGTTGTTTACTAAGTTCAATTTAAAAACATTTTAAATCTTGGCAACACTTATGCATGAACTCCTGTATGATAAGTCTAAAGCCTAATAAACACAATCACTAAAGACACAAAAGCATAGTTGAATTTGTCCTGCACATGCTTCATTTCAAGCTTGATTCCTTGCGTTCCAAGCATTATGTCCATATGTTTAGTGTGTGTGTGTTTCTACCTGAAATGAAACTTGATTCAAACAGTTAGCTTAATCACAAGACATTGTATGTTTGTTAATTATGTCAAAACTAAACTCAGGGGAACTTATGTCCAACAGTTCGGGTCCAGAAATTAACAGAGACAACATCATAAACTTACGCTTCATACATAACCATGGAGGTAGGTTATATATTACCAAAATCACAGGCCACGTGCTGTGTGAGATGCTTTGAAGACCATGTGGATTCATTCCTTCAGTAGAAAGTGCAAGTCTTAGATTTCTTGACTCTATCCCGAATTCAGGATACTCGTGATCATTTTTTGCCCAATGTGGGAAATCTGCAGGGTGTCCAAACATTCCATCTCTAATTCTTTCATCTGCATGCCATGTCAAGTGTTTTGAATCTTCTTCACTGCAATACATGCGCCTAAATCTTGGTATTATAGGAAAATACCACACGACTTTTGTTGGAGTAGATTCTTTCTTCTTATATCGAGAGACATTGCATTTCGGACACGCCTTAAGTAGTTCATATTCATTTCAAAATAAAATGCAATCGTTAGGACACGCATGAATCCTTTCGTAACTCATGCCAATAGAACACAAAATCCATTTAGCCTCGTAGGTTCGACTGGGAAGTTCATTATCATCTGGCAACATATCTTTTATGAGTGTTAATAATTCTGTAAAGCTTTTATCTGACCATCCATTACTCGCTTTTAAGTTGTACAACTTTAATATCGCCGACAGTCTTGTGAATTTAGTACAACCATTATATAATTCTTTCTCTGCATCACTCAACAAACTTTCAAACATTTTAGGACAATCTCGAAGATCTTCTTCAACTGCTTTTGCAATCTCATCAACGCGGTCCGGCTCATATGTATCTTTATCGAAGTCAGTTGAAGCATATGTCGAACTATTCTCAAAATTAATGTTTCCTTTTTTTTTCTCACCATGTCTTATCCAACATGTGTAGCTTTGATCAATTCCATTACATACTAGATGTCCTTCTAATTCATCTTCTCTAACACGTTTTACAAAACAACATTTTAAACAAGGACAAACTACTCTATTTGGATCTTTTGCATTCTTCACTGCAAACTCAACAAACTCCTTCACTCCAATTTCATACTCTTTTGACAATCTATTGGCTGACATCCATTTTCTATCCATATTATACCACCTATATAAATGCAGTTACAAAACTAATAAGCTTTCAAAACATATCAACAAGTTTCAAAAAGAAACCAATATCAACTAACAATTTCAAAACAGAACAGATCATGTGGTATGAGTATTTGACAATTTCAAAACATAACAGATCATGTGGTATATATGTGTAGAAGAGATTTAATATATATATAACAATTTTTAGTTTTCAATTATTAAAAAACTAAAGATTTTTTGACAAAAACAAATTAAAAAATACCTGAGACAACGTAGATGGCCGCACAGTACGTAGAGGATATTAGGGTTTTGAAAGATGTAGAGGATATGAGGGTTTCCAACGTATATAATTATTTGAAAGAAGTATTTTACAGCGCTTGTGAAACAAGCGCTGTAATAGGTAGTTAAATTCAATGAAAGAGCATGTATTTTACAGCGCTTGTGAAAAAAGCGTTGTATTAGGTAGTTAAATTCAATGAAGGCACATGTATTTTACAACGCTTGTGAAAAAAGCGTTATAATAGGTAGTTAAAATCAATGAAGGCGCATGTATTTTACAGCGCTTCTGAAAAAAGCGCTGTAAAATAATACACGAAAGCGCTTCATTTTACAGCGCTTTTATTACAAGCGCTATAAAAGCCTTATAACGTTATGCGCAAACGTTATATGACCTACAACACCATCAAAAGCGCTGTAAAATAATACACGAAAGCGCTTCATTTTACAGCACTTTTATTACAAGCGCTATAAAAGCCTTATAACGTTATGCGCAAACGTTATATGACCTACAACACCATCAAAAGCGCTGTAAAAGGCTCCGTTATTTTTAAAATATATTTACAACAGCGCTTGTGTTTAGAAAACGCTATAAAAGATGCGCTGTTAAATGTCATTTTTGGCGTAGTGATATTAAATAAGTCTTCCAAAACATCTGCACAAACATCTTTATTAAAACATTTTAAGTAAGGGTATTTTATTTTACTAGTGTCTTCTGCATGAGTAACAACAAACCTAATAAACTCTTGCACCCCATCTTCAAATTCTTTTGATAATCAATCGACAAATATTCAACGTTAGGTACTGAATATAACTACTTTGATTTTATAGCGCTTGTGTTTAGAAAACACTGTAAAAGGTGCGCTGTTAAATGTCATTTTTGGCATAGTAATATTAAATAAGTCTTCCAAAACATCTGCACAAACATCTTTATTAAAACATTTTAAGTAAGGGTATTTTATTTTACTAGTGTCTTCTGCATAAGTAACAACAAACCTAATAAACTCTTGCACCCCATCTTCAAATTCTTTTGATAATCAATTGACAAATTTTCAACGTTAGGTAATATAACTACTTTGATTTTAAACAATTTTAATAATAATAATAATAAATTATACTTACAAAAATAATGAATCTTTATTTATTTTAGAAATATTATTAAAATAAATCTTTACTTTAAAACGTGTTAACGACAAATCAATTGCGATGGCAGGACCTTATGCTTTTTATGTGATAACGGTATATTTGAGTACAAGTCTGCGATTAGGATTTTTTTCCACTAGTTTTCCCTAGTAAAGTTTAAATAAGGCATATCTTCATGGAAATTCAAAGGGGAGTGTTATGAATAATATGTGTTAATGAATTTTCATTCTTTGATCTTCATGATTGAAATTGTGCTATATATCTATTTCTCATTAGTCTTGCAAATAAAATTTTAATAATTTGGTTTCTTCAATATGGGAATATGGCTTAGTATTATTGAATTAATGGGATTTGGGTCACCAACTATATCTTGATTCTCTTAAATCCTAAAGATACATCATTCTTGATTTTGAAGGTGTTGGAAAAAAAAACAAAAAAAAAGATTTCACTTGTTTTTACCATTTTTAAAAACTACTTGTGTTGTTTAAACAAAAGAATATATTCTTTATCAAAACATTCTACTTTTAGTTTAAGTAAAAAAAAGTTATAAAAAACATATTAAATAACACAGAAAAGTTTTGAGTATTTTTTTTTAGATTAAAAGAACATAGATTGAATATCAGAGAAAGGCTTTGAGTACTCTTTTGAGATTAAAAGAACAAAGATTAAATAACATAGAGGGACTTTGACATTAAAAATCATAGATTAAATAACATAAAAAACATACATTTATACAAGTATTATTCAATATACCTCTTAAGGCTTTAAGTATTATTTTTCTGCCTCTCCAGGTTGTCACCACTAGAAACATTTCTAGTCTTCTCAACATTCTAGCAATTGTCGTTGAGTTTTACAAATATTCTTATATATTTTTAAATACCTTTTGTGGATGAAAGAGTTATTGCCATTATCGCGTTGAGTTGTATTAGTTTCAATTCATGTCTAAATGGACACAAAATTTGTCTTTAGGATTATAACTATTATTGAGAGAATATTACATTTCGAATCCAATAAAAACTCATGTGTATTAAAACAACTTTGTCGATTTAAATCAATTTCTAATAACTTTCTATTGAGAGCAATTTTCAAACATTCTTTGTTTTTTTTTATGTACTCTAACTTTTTTAGAAAATCTTCTTAGAATGTTGCATTTTTTCTTATCATCATTCACACACAATTTTTTTGAAATGTTCTATTTAAATACTAAAGTACATATCCATTAGAAGTAGTGTCGTTGGAGATCTTGAATAAAAAATTTAAACTATCCATATACATCTTCATATTGATTCAACAAATCTTGATTTAAAAGGACAAGAATAATACACGACGACATTTTCAAAGGATGTCATTGCACTTGTTTAATCAAAGAGTAAGTTAAACTTTGATGAACAAATGTTGTTGAGAAGTTGAATTCTTCAAGGTTCTGAGCATAAAGGATTGATTAAATATAGTTGACATTATCTAGAATTGTCAGATGCATATGTCAGCTTGCATTAGTCAGATCCATCGGAGGCGCATTGAGAATGTTGTTGCAATGGAGAATTCTTTATCTAAGACAATCGTGTCTATTGTTTTTGTCAATGTGAATTATTTGTCTATAAGTAAGTTAGTTCTGTCGAAATCATTTTATATAATACGATTTAAATTAAAAGACGATTATGAATATTTTATCCATAAGTTTTAGTTTTTTTTTAATTACAATATTGTTGTTAAATATAGGTGTGTCAAACCATCATAGGTAACTTAGTAATTAATTTTCTTTTATTTTCTACAAATGTAATGATGAATGAATTACTTGCTCCCAAATAATTGATTTGTTTTCTAAATTTGATTTACCGATGAGATTTGATTTTGTGCATTTATTTAGACTTTTTCTATTAATTCATGCTCCATGTGTCCAAAGTGTAATTGTCAACTTTCATCATTGAGTGTTATTTTTCTATCATATCTATTGAAATTTTTTGAGGAAATAATTTCTAATGTGTTTAGCCTGATGCTTGAAGGTTTAGATTTCTCATTACCCATCGGTGAGCTTTATGTCTAAATACTTAACATTTCTTCATTGTGTGATATTCTGACATGTCTTATTTCTTTAGAAATTTCCTTATTTTCTCTAAAATTGTTTACTTGTAATTTTTGTATGCATTGAGGTAATTTTTTTTGTTGCCTTATGAGCCTTTTTGCCTACCTTAAATTAATTATTATTATTTGCTTGTAACTTTGAGCGTGAATCCTTTTCTTTGTGTTACTTAGCCTTATTATAAGCCAATGGCGAAAATTATTTTTATCTTAAATTTTACATAGAGTTAGATAGAATCTAAATTTTATGACTTGACAAAATTTTAAGTTTGAAGTTGCTCAAGGAATAGGAAAATATTAAGTTTTGGGTGGGGTACAAGTGAATCAAAAGTAGACAATTGTTGAAAAGAAAAAGAAAGAAAAATGTGTCATCTTACTAAGTAGTAATTGGATGATCTTCAAAACATCATCAATGTGAAAAGATGGAGTACTAAAAAGAAAAAAGAAACATAAAGTTTAATTTCAACTCTCTTGTACTTTACTAGTTGTTAAATTGTTAAAATAATAATGCACTATGCGTTTTTGGAATTTTATAGCACTTATATTAAATTTATAGCAATTTTAAGTACTTTAAAAGCTCGAATTATTATAGATGGGTCGCCTATAATAGCATTTCAAAGCGTTATAAAAAGGGGCCGTTTGATAGCCCTAAACCAAACAACCTATAAATGGCTAATTTTGGGCTACGTTGTAAAAAAAAACGTTATAAAAGGAACATTTTAAGTACTATAAAAGAGTCCATATTATATCACGTTTTGTTGTGCATTTCAGACAAGGCTTTTCGGACACGTACAACTCCACATTGCACCAATTAAACACTTCATATAAGAGAGAATGAAGTGTTAACAATGAAAAGAGGAAGAAGATAGACAACCACTTTAGTGTTTCATAACATAGAATGAACCAAACTTAAGTTAATAGGGTTACAATGAGTATATATACAAAATAATAGAAATGTCTAAAATATCCTTATTACTAATATATAATAATATTATCTAACATCTCCCCACAAACTCACGATGCATTAATATGGAGCATCGAGAGTTTGTCAACTAAAAAACAAAAACATTTGATGGAATGCATCTTTGTGAACAAATCAGCAATCTGTAAAGAAGAAGAGACAAATGGTAGAGTAATGGTTCCATGCTGAAGATGATGACGAGTAAGATGACAATCAATCTCAATGTGTTTGGTGCGTTCATGAAAGACCGAGGTGTGAGCAATTTGAATAGCACTCTTGTTATCACAGTGCATCGGAGTTGGCTCAGAAAGAGAGATACTCATATCAGACAAAAGCCAACGCAACCAAATTATTTCAGCGGTAATAGATGCTATAGCACGATACCCAGCTTCTGTAGTGGAACGAGAGAAAATGTCTTGTTTCTTACTCTTCCAAGAAATTAGAGAGTCTCCAAGAAAGATACAAAATCCTATGGTAGATTTACGATCTGTGGTGTCACCAGCCCAATCAGCATCAGAATAAGCTCGTAACTCTAATGAGGATGACGATGGAAAGAGAAGGCTTTGAAATTGAGTTCCTCAAAAATAACAAAGAATCCGAAAAACTGCTGCCCAATGTACTGTAGTGGGAGAGACAACAAACTGACTAACAACATGAACAACATAAGCAATGTCAGGTCTGGTAATCGTGAGATACACTAAGCTGCCAACCAAAGTACGATACAAAGTGGAATCTGGTAAAGGAACACCATCCGATGGAGCATATTTCACATTTAACTCAAGAGGAGTATTTGCTACTCTAGTATCAGCTTGAAGAGAATCATCCTTAGCACCAGCCATAACAAATAATGACAGGAAGATACAACAAACACAATCACTCAGACAAAATAAATTAGGGATAACCTGTTGCTGTGCGAGCATGATTTATCCCCCTCCAGACGTCATTTCCCCGATCCGACTGTTGAAGACGAAGACCTACTGTCCAAAAAATCAGCCCGATCCAACGGTTAACGAATGCGCAATCGATGTTTTTTGACACTGATTTAACAAAATCGGGAATAGAGTTACTCTTCTCTTTTCTGTTTTGGTGATTGTCTTTTCTATCAGAATAGTCTCTCTCTTCTTTACAATAGATCCCAAAATCAAGAGATAACCAATATACAACCACTTTAGGGTTTCATAACATAGAATGAACCAAATTTAAGTTAATAGGGTTACAATGAGTATATATAAAAAATAATAGAAATGTCTAAAATACCCTTATTACTAATATATAATAATATTATCTAACATGAAGCAACCAATACGTGAATTGATTCAAAAATTGGTTAAAAACATCATAGAAACTCCATCAATCTTATCCATGATTTATATATACTTTATTCTCAACAATTAAACTATAAATTTATTAAATAATATACGTTTCTTTTTCATCTTCCGACTTCCAAATAATTTTTTTTCATGATTGTTCACATTCTTGTTTAATGGAAGAATAAACAATAATATCAATAATGTTAACTATTGTTATCAAAATTATTATTATTATTATTATTATTATTATTATTATTATTATTAGTATTATTATTAATTATTTTATTATTATTAGATTATGGCATGTTATGTATGATAAAAAAACGATATAAACTATATGTAAATACATTCATGAATACCATGCATTATTTGAACATCAGCAAAAACCATAACGGAGAAGAGATGGATGAAACAAATGACTTAATTATTTGTAATTAATTACTAAATGCCTTTTATAATTTAAATAATAGTTAGTTGTATGTGTGCGCGATGTACTTCTTCAAATTTATACAAGTTGATCGAAATATAAATATTACTTCTTCCGTTTTATGATTAGTATCACTTTTGCATAAAATAAATATTTTAATTTTCAATGTCACTTTTGCATAAATAATGCTCCTTCTGAGAGATATTATATATACCACATTCAAGTCATATATTCTACTTGACATTTATGATAAGGATATTTTTTTTTAAAAAATTATTTACCTTTTTTATTAATGGTTAATCAAACCCGTGTTCAATATGTGATTCTTGTCACGTGTTGAAAGTGATTTTGCATTAGATGGCTTTGCTTTAGCATTTGGTTTTTGTTTTTGATTCATGTTTGGTTTCTATATCATGCTTGGTTACTTTATTCACATTTGATTTTCGATTCGCGTTTGATTTCATCAATCTAATTTCAAGTTCAATCTAGTTTGCATTTGGTTTATGCATGTCGTTGGTTGTTTCTTGTTGTTGACTGATCTATCATTTTTTTTCTTAGAAGAGATAGTGAATTCCACCATAATTAACTCATACATTATGAGGAACATCCAACCTAACAATATCACTATTTTTTACTTGAACTAGGGTTTAAGGACATTGTTGGTCATTGTATCAGATTTACGATAAAAGCTTTTAAAAATATGAAAATCGATCAATTCATGGAAGGTGGTTCCCCCAAGAAAGACTTTTATGAGTTCTCTTATGCTTCTCATGATGATTTACAAAATGTTTGAATAACTTAAACATGGAATATGAAACTATGTCTTCTTCTTGTCTTCTCATGGACGAAATACATCAATCCAAAATAGGTATGAAACATAAAGGCCTAGTGTTGAATTCATATCTACAAGCTACCTCAGTTTTGGATTTGCAATGTTCTTTTTCATAATCACTCAAAGTATTGAAACCACTTTATCTTTTGACAAAGCTACCACTCAAAAAACTTTGGTCATTTTGCTCAAGTTTTGGTCGGTTTAGATATGATACATGAGCTGAGAGATTTGCAATCTTATTGAACATGAAGAATATGCATTTTTTATTTACATTACTTATGAAAAACTTCCGTTGGTTTTTAAATCTTATAAGGTTGTAGAAAATTCCATAGAAAAATTTCAGAAATATAATGGTCATAGAAAACCTCACCCTATTGAAGATGCATAAGTTTTAGAAGTTGGTAAATAATTATGTCCCTAAAAACATAACTACTCTACACAAGGTAGAAAATTTTGGTACATGCAAAGAGATTATGGGTAATAGTACTCATCATGTTGTTAAAGGCAGTAAAAATTTGACTCATGAGGTCTTTGGTTGTAGCTTATCTAATTTAACCAACACATATAAACGTAATTCATGGCCACCATCATCGTCATCGTCTCACTACTACTTTCTTTTATTTTTCAAACACATCTTCTCGGCTACTACTATCGGATTAAATAATCAAGTATATATTTTCTTTTTACAGGATTTTTCATCTTTTCGGTTAGTTTCTTGCCATTTTTAAATTATTTGCGAACAACCACAGTCTATGCCATTATTAATTGGGTTTTGTTTTTCGATCATATAATTTATCGCCTTTTTTGCTTTAGTTGATTTTTTTTTTTTACAATCATGATTAACATTAATAATTTTTTTTTCTCTTTGATTATCACCTATTTATTAAATGAAATTTTAATCTCAAGAGCAATGTGTATTTTTCTTTTTTTTAAAACCCTATATATATTTGAAAACCGCTTTTTAGCTTTTTATGACATTTTTTTTATAAAGCGCTGTCTTTTATCTTTTTATCCAAAATAATTTTGAACTCGTTCACACAACAGAACACAACTAGAATCAGTAATTTACAACATGATACATATATATTACCCTGTAACATAGTAATTTACTATAAGCAGTTCACACAATATGATACATATACATTACCCTGTAACACAGTAATTTACAACATAAGTAACTACATATACATTGAACCTAATTTACAACATATTCATATGCATGTTTATATATTGTCCTATGATCATATACATATAATAACTAAAAAAATATACAGAATATGCACTAGCTACCATATAATATTCAGATCCCTTGCCCAGCAGCATGCTATTTCCCATAAAATCAAATAATTTTCATTTCAAGCACATACTGACACCATTCTTCCTTTAATTCCATCAGATCTTGCTCAGAATATGATGGACTGGAATTGTCAAAGTATTGCAATATAAAAATTGAACATATTATATTATGTTAGTATCAAATATATAGATAATTTATATATGAAAATCATATAATCAAAATACCGTACTGTTTCTGGGATAATAGTTTTATTCTTGACAACAATCTCCTTCATGAATCTCAATACGTAGTACCACAGTCGATGTTGTTTGTTTGACGAGGGCACTTTACCGGGATCCATGTAATGTTATTAGACTTTTTCTTCGACACTATAGCACCTCTTTGAGCTCGAAAAACTTTTAAGGCACTATCGAATGAATAAATGTGATTATTATAGCATGAACAAACACATTATATATATATATATATATATATATATATATATATGTTAGAAATAAATGAATATTACTTACGTGTCGAGCATAGTCTTTACTTCGGAGTGATTGTTGTAATCGCCATGCACAGGATCCAAATAGTATATAACTTCAGAGACCCCATTGATTGCAAATAGCACCCAATGTGCCCTACAACAACACAAAATTGGTTAAGCAATTTTGTTTATACACAACTAATAAATTAAATTTTCATTAATTAAGAAAGATAAAATTACGTACCCTGAATTATATGGTGCGAAGAACAATTTATCCTTTTCTCTATTTGCTAATAACATATCTACAATGTATTTCTTTACATTGTCTGGATCGAGTTTCCACATCGACATCTTGTGCGGAGACAAGAATGAGTATTTATTTGACAATTTCATCGTGCACACAACCTTCTCATACAAAAATCTTCAATGAAAATTTTAAACTAGATTAATTACCAATACATTTAATTAATTACCAATAAATGCAATTAAAAGTATTTTTTACCTTATGTACAAGCTCATTACAGTAGCACTGAGCTCCTTATGTTCGAGAAGTTCGTATATGTGCTCCTTTTCAAGAAATTCATCATACTCATCTCTGAATATATCTTTATTCATGGGTACAATGCGCGAATCGTCGCTGCTGCCCATGTTCTTTTCTACTTGGATGTCAAGACACGCCCCGTATTTACCAAGGCATGGCTGACCTAATTTAGGAGCAGCAGCAGCGACCGATTTTCCCCGATCTAGTTTTTTTCTTGCTGCAAGTTTAGCTGCAGCTTTATTACCCAGCAGCCTTTATGATTTGGCAGCTCTATTAACCTCCAATTTTTGAGGTTTGTTGCCTTTTTTTGGATGTGCGGGTGGTTTATTTATTTTGATCTACAAAAATGAGTTTAAATGTTAGTTTATTGAATCTGAAAAAATTGACAAACCTTATGCAATAAATGTGACAAACCTTTTCGGGAGATGTGACTGATTCGTTTCTAGGAGGCCTTTTATCGAGGGAAACAAGGTTTGTGGGCCATGCCACGTAACTACCAATAGCTCACCCAATATCTGCATATCTCCGTCGTTGTACGGTATCGGTAACGGTGTAATTGGTTCGAAAGCAACAATAGGCGATACTTTGACATGACCCGCAGGGATCGGAGTATTGTGCAATACTTCTCCCAAAGTATTGTACAATTTTCCTTTTCCCACCGTCCGATGAGTAGGCGAGGATAAGTATAGGAAACATGAAGTGACACCCTAAATCAATAGTTAAAACATAAGTACAGTTAATATATAATATTGTTTAATGCATAAGTAATTAAAGTAAGTAATTAATTACCTCGGGAATACTTTTCAAACCGACATTGCAACTCGCAGTTTCACTCTCCATTTGTATTTCACGTTGGAGCTGATCCGGAAGTTGCTTGTCTTTATTCGTATTCACCAAGAGTGCCACTTGCTCTGATAGGATTCTGAGCTTCTCTAATACTTCCTCGTTGGAAGGTTTTTGGCGCTTCTCTTGAGGAAAAAAAGCCTTTGGGAGTTATGCCAAATCCTTTCCCCCTAACTCGATCGGAATACTCAGGGACATTAAAAACTTTGCCCAGAATGTCCCTACAACTAGCCTTGTTGCCCTCTTCATTTTTAGAACTTTGTTCGATGGTCTCCTAAAATACATGTAACATTAAAAAGATAAGTTCAATAGCATTTTTAAAATACAATATTAAAAAGTATTCAAGTGATAAATACAAAATTAAATAATATTAAAGTGATTATATATTTACACAAAGTTCTACTATTTTTTTTGATATTTTCATTATCAACCACCCCGTCTTTATTTACACGAGCTTCCTTCCACAATATATGATGACCCAATAGTTGATCGGATTGGGTGTCTTGTCGCTATTCGTTAATATCATAAAAAAATAATACAAATTAGTTACACACTATAGTTTATAATACAAATTCCCTCATTATATAAAAGTGATGTTTAATTACTTACAAGTCTTTGCTCTAGACGTGCATATCCCATACGTGACTTTTTGTATGGGTGTGTCGGATTGCTTGCCCGTTCACGATTTGCCTTACTAATATTCTATATAAAAAATAGTAATTGTGTAATACGCTACAAATATGAATAATAAAACACACAAATGCTAATAAATTGATCACTTACGACAAACGCGGGGTCAGAACGTTTGGAAGCAAATGCTTTCCATTCATTGTTTGATATATAATGTTGGTATATTTTTGGAGGTTCAGCAGTTGTGTTTCCTTCTCTATCTTTTAGATAGAAATTTGAGAGATGAGATCTAAATCCCCGACGGATTTTCCCAGCAACTCTCAAAATGTAACTCTTTCGTCCCTCATCAAGAACAAAAGTCGTCTGCAATGAAAAAAATTATAAGTAAAGTATTTCAATGAAAAAAATTATAAATGACAAAAGAGTGGATAAAAAAATTTACTTGAATGTGATTCCATATTATATCTTATGCATCCTTCAACGCCTTATCTCTCTAATCGTGAATCATAATTGGGATATTTTGACGAACAACAGCCCCAATATAGCTTACAAACATAAAGCTGTTGGGGTCAATTGGCTGACCACTCTCATTCCAGCCAACCTAATAAACTCATATAGTAAGTACATGCTATTAAAAAAAGCTAAAAAAATACACAACAAATAGAGTATCGTATAGTATAACCTCAAACTTGGTGCCATTGCTCCTTGCTTTAATCACATTTTGCATTATAGTTGCACCACGTTTGACTTCATTTTTATAAGCCTTAGTGGTGCCAACTTCTTCATTTTGACATTCTAAATCTTTGTTTGTATCCATTTAACTACAACAAGTTCAACATGCAGTTTAGAGTAACATCAACAAGCTCAACATGCATTATTCTAAACAAGCTCAACACGTATCAGTATATATATTTTAAACAAGCTCAACATGCATTTTAATGATTACAAAAACCTAATAACATCAATACCTGAATAATGGTTTAAAGAAAGATGAAATGCGAAGAAAAGAGCGAACGCATAAAGATCACAGAAATAAGGTTCACAGAAAAACGGTTTAAAGAAATACGTAATGAGGGTTACGTATTTCAATGAAAATATATTGGTAGCAATGGGAGAGATGATCTTGGATGGAAATAAGGTTCGAAATGAACGAGATGATCGTGGAAATACAGTTCGTAATGGACGGGATTATAGGGTTTGCAAAAGAAGAGAAGAACGATGAAGGTTGAGATGATAGTGTAGTTTACGTAATGAAGAGAAAACTGAAGCGATTACTGTTATATATATAACCCTTTTACAGTGTTTTTTTATAACCCTTTTACAGCGCTTTTTCAGAGAGCACTCTAAAAGGCTTAGGCCTTTTATAGCGCTTGTTAAAAAAGCGCTCTAAAAGGTGTCCTTATTTAATTTTTTAAAAGGCTATTTTACACCGCTTTTCCAAAATAAGCGATGTAACAGACCTCATTGATTGAGAATGTTACATAATGTTTTCTTAAAGCCTTTTACAGCGCTTGTTCACATAAGCGCTGTAAAAGGTCTCTTTATTTTATTTTTAAAAGAGTCTTTTACAGCGCTTATTTGAACAAGCGCTGTAATAGACCTCCTTGTTTTATTATGTTATATGAATGTTTTTTTACAGTCTTTTACAGCGCTTTTTTAAAAGAGCGTTGTAAAAGGCCTTATTGTTTTTTTATGTTATTTTTGTGTTTTGTTATGTTATTTTTTAAACTCTTCCTCTTCACCAAACTCTTCTCCTTCTTCACAAACATCACAACTTACTCCTTTTATGCTGAACCTCCAAACAATTCAATCTCCACCTCAACACCCTTTTTATCTCTATACATTCCTTCTTAAATCGAAACTTGGTCTTCAGGTTCAACACCCTTTTTATCTCTTTACATTCGTTCTTAAATCGAAACTTGGTCTTCAGGTTCATTTGCCATGTTGCGAAAAATGGATTTGAGTCTGATGTTTTTGTTAACAATGTGTTTTTGTTAAAGAGCCTGTTAACAATGTGTTTTTGCGAAAAATACGTACAAGGTGTTTGAAGAAAGTCCTGTTAGATAAGGTCCTATTAGGTGTCTGATGAATTTTATTTTTAAAGCCTTTTACAGCGTTTGTTAAAAAAGCGCTCTAAAAGGCATCCTTATTTAATTTTTTAAAAGGCTCTTTTACAGCGCTCTTTTCAATAAACGTTGTAAAAGGTCTCCATCAGACACCAAATATAACCTTTTTTAATTTTTACTTTATTAGGTACATTTAATTTATTTATTTTATTCTTTAAAATATAACTTTAATTAATATTATTAATTTGTTTTAGAATATAAAAATTATTGTTGAATACATTAAAGTTATATTATAAATATTAACACATTTTTGAAATCCATAAATTATATATTGTCATATATTTAATTATTTATTGAACATATATTTAATTTTTGAATAGTATTCAATATTCAATTATTTATTGTCATATATTTTATTTTTCCTTTAATATTAGTTACTCTTGAGCGTTAACCCCTAGAATTCACACTTGGAAGGCCTCGATTCGAATCTGAATTAAGTGAACTTCGTAAATGTAAGCGATTTTAAAAGGTTCTTTTACAAGAGTCTTTTTCAGCGCTTTTTAATGTAAGCGCTGTAAATTGTATCTTTATTTAATTTTTAAAAGGGCCTTTTACAGCGCTTGTTAGAAAGAGCGCTGTAAAATGTATCTTCATTTTATTTTTAAAAGGGCCTTATACAGCTCTTTTTTTAAAAAGCGCTGTAAAAGGCCTCAATATATTATTTTTGGGTTTGTTTTATTTGGGTTCAATATTGGATGACTGTAACTCAGACATTTATTCCAATCGATTTGCCAATAATTCAGATCACATGCATAGTTCTTAAGAATTGAAATTGTCCAAATTTACATAAACATGCACTTCACCAAAGACCCTTATCCCCCACCCCTCATCAAAATAAAGACTTATCAACCAAACTATCCAAAAGCCAAAAACTTAAGCCCTAATTGAATCACTAGTTATGCTTGCCTTCTTAGACAACAACTAGCCTGGTAGGTTCTTCAATCACTTCTCAAGATGCTTCCTAGCAAAGCAACCTCTCATGCTCCTGCACTTATAATATTCCCTAAAATAATATCCCCTAAAGAAACAATTGAAACACACGTATAACATTTAAAATATTGTTTGAATATGGATAACAATTACAATTGTATTTGATTGTAAAGGCAATAAACTCAACTTCCACAAAGGCTTATGCTTCCAAAAGCTTCTGATATGAAATTTGTTGCTAATCTGCCATATTAGTATAAAACACTCAATTCAAATTACATGCATATTTATCACAATAATTCAGATTACATGCATATTTATCACAATAATTCAGATTACATGCATATTTATCACAATAATTTAGATTACATGCATGGCTTATATAAAACAATTAAACATGTACATTAAGATGCCCTTCTTCTTTTCCTAGTGGGATTTACATTTGTTTGTCCATTTACAATACGAAACGATGGATTAATCCAAATTCCCTCATCATGATCATCTCTAAGATATAAACCATCATCAGTTGAATCAATTTCATGTGGTTATTTTGATGTTGCAAATAAAAGATCATTACCAACATCTTCATAATTATTGTTATCATCACTTATTTTATTGGTTGATAGGACAACAGACCATTTATCATCAGAAGGATCAGTGACATAAAACACTTGTTGAGCTTGCGACGCTAAAATAAAAGGCTCGTCTTTGTATCGCACCCTATTAAAATCAACAAGCAAGAATCCTGACTCATCAATCCGAATGCCATTATTATTATCGACCCACTTGCAACCAAATATGGGAACACGAAACATTGTGTAGTCTAACTCCCATATGCGCTCGATAACCCCAAAATATGATAGATTTGCATATATTGGGTTTTTGTCTTTTGCACTTGAGACATGCATCGCTTCAGCTACGAGAGTGACTCCACTATTTTGCATAGTGGTGTGATCATCTTGTTCTTTGGTATAAAATGTATAGCCGTTAATAACATAACCAGTGTAAGAAAAGACATGTAAGCTCGAACCATTTGCTAGCCACCTCAATCTCTGTGAAATTGATTCGGGGTCTATATCAAACTTTGACTTTATGTGATTTTTTAAACATGTTATAAAACTTCGATTGTGCTCTCGAGTTATCCAATTTTGATTCCTATTCATGTTCAAACGAGATAACTGATCCATGTGTATTGTAACATACAGTTGAACCTCATCATCATTGTGTAGAACATACAATTGTGCCTGCTCCCATTCTGCCCTTGATATAGTCAGTGGTCTCCTTCCAATTATCCCTTCTCCTGATATTCTTCCCGAATGACGAGACATGGGAAGCCCTATGTATTCAACATTGGACAAATATTCAGTACAAAATTCAGCAGCCTCTTCAACAATGTATCGTTCAGCAATACAATCTTTTGGTCGACTTCTACTTTTTATGTACCCTTTTAATATTTTCATATATCATTCTATCGGATACATCCATCTCATATAAGCTGGCCCACAAAGTTGTGTCTCCTTAACCAAATGAACAGTAAGGTTAACCATTATATCAAAAAACGAGGGTGGGAAAAATATTTCAAGCTCACACAAAGTAACAACAATTTCCCTCTGCAATGTTGGTAATTTATGAGGGTCAATCACTTTACTACAAATTTCTCTAAAGAAGAAACATAATCTAGTTAAGGCTAGTCGAACTTTTTCAGGTAAAATGGAACGTATACCTATTGGTAGCAAATGCTCCATTAGAATATGACAATCATGCGTCTTCAAACCTTTTAACTTAAGGTCTTCCATACAAACCAAATTTTTAATGTTTGAAGAGTATCCTTCTGGAACTTTAACTTCGTGTAGAAATTTACATAAAACAATTTTTTCCTTTCTAGATAGAGTATGAGGGGCTGGAGGTAGATATGTAAGATTTCCTTTCTTTACGGGACCCAATTCATTTCTTATTCCTAAATCGACCAAGTCCAATCTTGCGTTGATGCCATCTTTAGACTTTCTTGGAACATTGAGTAAGGTACCAATAACACTATCAAATACATTTTTTTCAATATGCATGACATCGAGGAAATGTCTTATATACAATAACTTCTTATATGGCAATTCAAAGAAAATTGACTTTTTCTTCCACCCAGTTTTGACCAGCTCTCCCGCAAAAGGTTTGCCAAATTTATTGGTCAAAGCTTTTACTTTTTCAAGTATTTGATATCCAGTCGGTGCTAAAGGAGCTTTACCTTCCTCTGATTTTCCATTGAATGCATTTCTCCACCCACGATACTGATGACTATAAGGTAAAAATCAACAATGTCCAAGAAACA
The DNA here is from genome assembly GCA_037974835.1 of Cicer judaicum. Taxonomy (NCBI): domain Eukaryota; kingdom Viridiplantae; phylum Streptophyta; class Magnoliopsida; order Fabales; family Fabaceae; genus Cicer; species Cicer judaicum. The sequence goes on from JBBPBS010000577.1 coordinate 6,671,967, forward strand.
CATTCTTCTTACAATGTTTCAACCGCATCCAATTTGTACTCTCTTCACATATAGGACATTCACACTGACCTTTAATGCTATATCCTGATAAATTACCATATGCTGGAAAATCATTAATTGTGCCGAACAACATAGCCCTCAAATTGAAACATTCTTTCTTATACCCATCGTAAACTTCCACACCTTTCTCCCACATTAGTTTTAAATCTTCAATTATAGGAGTCAAGTATACGTCGATATCATTCCCCGGTTATTTGGGTCCAGAAATTAATAGAGACAACATCATAAACTTATGCTTCATGCATAACCATGGAGGTAGGTTATATATTACCAAAATCACAGGCCACGTGTTGTGTGAGATGCTTTGAAGACCATGTGGATTCATTCCATCAGTAGAAAGTGCAAGTCTTAGATTTCTTGACTCTATCCCGAATTCAGGATACTCGTGATCAATTTTTGCCCATTGTAGGGAATCTGTAGGGTGTCGAAACATTCTGTCTCTAATTCTTTCATCTACATGCCATGTCAAGTGTTTTGAATCTTCTTCACTATGATACATGCGCCTAAATCAGTATTATAGGAAAATACCACACGACTTTTCCTGGAGTAGATTCTTTCTTCTTATATCGAGAGACATTGCATTTCGGACACGCCTTAAGTTATTCATATTCGTTTCGAAATAAAATGCAATCGTTAGGACACGCATGAATCCTTTCGTAACCCATGCCAATAGAACACAAAATTCATTTAGCCTCGTAGGTTCAATTGGGAAGTTCATTATCATCTGGCAACATATCTTTTATGAGTGTTAATAATTATGTGAAGCTTTTATCAGACCATCCATTACTCGCTTTTAAGTTGTACAACTTTAATATCGCCGACAGTCTTGTGAATTTAGTACAACCATTATATAATGGTTTCTCTGCATCACTCAACAAACTTTCAAACATTTTAGGACAATCTCGAAGATCTTCTTCAACTGCTTTTGCGATCTCATCAACTCGGTCCGGCTCATATGTATCTGTATCGAAGTCAATTGAAGCATAAATTGAACCATTCTCAAAATTAATGTTTCCTTTTTTTTTTCTCACCATGTCTTATCCAACATGTGTAGCTTTGATCAATTCCATTACATACTAGATGTCCTTCTAATTCATCTTCTCTAACACGTTTTCCAAAATAACATTTTAAACAAGGACAAACGACTCTATTTGGATCTTTTGCATTCTTCACTGCAAACTCAATAAACTCCTTCACTCCAATTTCATACTCTTTTGACAATCGATTGGCAGACATCCATTTCCTATCCATATTATACGACCTATATAAATGCAGTTACAAAAATAATAAGCTTTCAAAACATATCAACAAGTTTCAAAAAGAAACCAATATCAACATATCTAATAACAATTTCAAAACATAAAAGATTTCAAAATAGAACAGATCAACAAATTTCAAAAAAAAATAATACATAACAATTTATTAGTTTTCAATTCTTAAAAAACTAAAGATTTTTTGACAAAAACAAAGTAAAAAATACCTGAGACAACGTAGATGGCCACACAGTACGTAGAGGATATGAGGGTTCCCAGAGTAGATGTGATGAGGGTTTGTAAATTTGTTTTAAATTTGATTTTATTTAATTAAAAGTAAATGATATTTATTTGAAAGCGCATGTCTCTTACAACGCTTTCTACTTTTGAAGAAAGCACTGTAATAGGTAGTTAAATTGATTGAAAGTGCATGTCTTTTACATCGCTTGTGAAAAAAGGCTGCAATAGGTAGTTAAATTATTTGAAAGTGCATGTCTTTTACAGCGCTTGTGAAAAAAGCGCTGTAAAATAATACGTGAAGGCGCTTCGTTTTACAGCGCTTGTTAGAAAAGTGCTATAAAAGCCTTATAACATTATGCACAAATGCTATATGACCATACAACGCGTTTTTTTCACAACGCTTGTCAAAAAAGCGCTGTGATAGGCTCCGTTATTTTTAAAATATATTTACAACAGCTTTTGTATTTAGTAAGCGTTGTAAAAGGAGCACTATTAAATGACATTTTTGGCGTAGTGATTACTTGTTCATTTGATAACAATATTATTTGTATTAAACACACTTATATTATATCATCTCTAATATATTTGTAATTTATGTTACCTTCAATAAATAGTGATTAATATACATTTAAATTATGTGACTTAATCTATACACTGAACAAATGATAAGAGGATAATTACTTTTATTATTTTTATTATTATCGAAACATCAATAAGAGAACTGTAATTAAAAAAAACTTATACACTGACATATACAGTGACATATGTATGCTATTATTTGTGTAAATAACTATTCTATTAAATTCTTAAAACGACACTATCTTCGTATCAAATATTTTATTTAAAACAATAATTTTCGTAAATTGAGTATTCTCGTCCATAAAGTGGTTAAAGGAGGTGGAGTACAGTCGCATAATTTAAGCAAACATAACAATCGAAATAAATTTAAATGTCAATACAATATTTTTTACACAACTTTTTGCGATGTTGTAATAGCCATATAGCTAATCCTATTTATTGGAAAAAGTAATTGTATGTTGTTATTGTGTATAGTTTAGTTGAATCAATAAAGTGGTAAATTCAAATAATAAGTATTTGTTTTCATGATTAAATTGGATATATTTTGCTTGCAGCTATAGATATTAATTTTTTAAGTCTGAGTTTATATATATTATTATAATGAGTGACAAGTTTATATATATATATATATATAACATAGATCCAATAAAATAAATTAAAATATATAATCACATAAATCATATGTATAAATTTTATCTTAAAATTGACAAAAATTATTTAGTATAACATTGACATGGCTCAATAATTTTTTATAGAGAATAATTTTTTAAATATCTCAATAACACACTAACTTTTTCATAAAAAATAGTTTATATGAATAAAAAAAATTTATGTGTAAAATTGAATTACACTATAATGCTATTCTAACCTATTAAGTTAGTTTCCAAGATATATCTATAAATATCTATACGGCTAAATATGATTGTGTACGCGTGTAAAAAATGTTTCAAATAATTACTTTGTATAATAAAACTCAATTTTAAATTAAATGTAAAACTTAATTTCTCAATAAGTAATAGTTAATGTATCTTTTTTGTTCCTCGGTAAATTACTTAAGATAGATATGAAGTGTGGTTTTCAATTAATGAAAAGAAAACTAACACTTAAGGAGAGCCAACGATAAAAGGGGCTATATATATGACCAATTAGAATTGTAGTGGTGATCTAATATTTTCAAGAGTTATAATAAATGACTCTATTGAATTAGTATAAAACCTGTTCATTCTCTATATGTTACATACCAAAATTAAAACAAGTTATCAAAATGATTTCCTTTATGTTATCTTTATCAATGTTGTTCCTTGCTGTTCTTATACTTGTTCCACAAGGGTTTGCTGATTTTGTCTTTGTACCGAAATATAACTCAAAAATATCGGTTGGAAAATCTTCAACTTTAAAACCTGAAATCTCGAAGACACTAAATCTGGAAGACATAAATGGACAAAATTACAATCTCAATCGTTGGAAAGCCATTCCCATACCCATCTACAAGCAGAAACGGCCCATCAAGCTCACCCAGCCCAACAAGAAAATCCAGCCTATTCCAGAGCCTGTTATTCCTAAATTTCAAAGGCCTGTTACTCTAGAGCCTGTTCCAGAGTCAATTATCTAGCCCCCAGCTGTGAAGCAACCAATTTACAATCTCCCAAATGTCACATCCACCTTGTTACCAATGCTCTTTTTTGTGTGGCATGATAGATAAATTATGCCCTTTCTCCAAATTTATCAATAAATAGTTAATGGCCTATTGTGTTCAAAAGATTTATTATTATTATTATTATTATTATTATTATTATTATTATTATTTTACTTGTGCAAAAAAGAGGGGAATGGATCTCAAATGGCACGAGGGGATAGCAGAATTTTGACCTTGAATAAAAAATGAGTTGGAGACGTTTTTAATATAAAAGTAGGAGAAAACAAAGGACATAATTATTTGTATTTAAATACTAAAGGTCTTTTATAATTTAAATAATAGTTAGTTGTGTGTATGCGCAATGTAGTTCTCCATATATACTAAGTTAAACAAATATATAAATATTATTTCCTCCATTTTACGATGAGTATAACTTTTGCATAAAAAAATTATTTTAATTTTTAATGTCACTTTTCCATAAATACTACTCTCTCTAATTAATATTATATAATTTATGTAATTTTATTGTATTTTGTACTACACATGTTGTAGAATATGTCAGCTCTATTTTTATTTTATTAAATTAAGTACTAAAATTAGATTCTTTTGAAGTGAAATATTTTTAATTGTCTTGTGTGTATAAATAGTAGAAATTAGAAATAGATCATTTTACATATTTCAAACACAGCAAACAGATTTATCATTACCAAAATTTAAAAAAATCTCTCTGTGGTAAATTTTTCGCCTTAGTTCTTGACAGGGTTAGGATTAGTAATGCAGCATAGAAAAAATTTTAGGAGAGCCAGGTATAAATATTTTTCAAAGAACAATTTAGTTAAATTACAGAGAATTTATGAGCAACAAATATTTTACGATATCACACACGTTACTGTTAAATTTATTTATCAATTCAATTGTAATAAAAATAAATATTTTTACTAAAGTAGATCTAAAAGTAATTGATGTGATGTGTATAAAAATATTGTAGTGTGTAAATGTGATTGATTATATAGTGTAATGATATTTTTTAGCAAAATATCTACATATTTTGCGTTGGTGGTAGTGTAAGACCAATTGTTTGGTTGTGAAGGGAAGGAAAGAATAAAAAAGTTTATTAGAACATTTAAACATAAGAGGATAAGGGGGTAAAAATTCACTTACTACCACTAATCTCTTCACTTAGTTTTTCATTTTTATCTTACTCAAGAAGAAAAAAAAAACTTTCCTTCTTTCTTGTTATTACTAGAGTAGTAGAAATAATTTAGAAAAATCTACTATTTCCTTCAAATCTTACTAATGTTAGTAGAAAGAATTTAACAAAATTTACTCCTTTCTTCAAATCCATAAATCATCTCTCAAAGGTTTGTGAATCAAATTTCCTCCATTCATTCTCCTATTTCTATTGGTCTATGTTTTTTCATTAAAAAAATTATATTTCCTCTCCTTTTTATCATCAAGGCCGTGAGGCCATCTTGATCATGAGAGGTCGATTATTTCATTTTTCTTTCACAAAAACTATAGATTTTGATTTGGTAGACTTTGAGCTTTTGAAAAAGAAATATAGTTAGTGTTTTGAAATTTTATTTTGTTAATATTGTAGATGTATAACTTGAGATAATATCTCTAAAAAATGTTTTTATTTTGAACAATTTTAGCTTTTTAAAAAATAAAAGGAAATACATTAAAATGATGTTTTTCTTTTGTTAATATGATAGATCTACTTATGGTAGCAATGGATCTAAAATAAAATTTTGTTTTAGAAAATTTTAGAGTTTTACAAATATGAGAATCCATGATTTGTAATAGTAGATCTAAAGGAATAATAAAATTTGGAACACTTTGGATGTTAGTTGAAAAAATTGAATTTATGTTAGAAATTTAGATCCTTAACTTTTTGTATTTTTTATGGTTGAAAAGGTTCTGACAATGTTTATTTAAATATAAGGATGAAAGAAAATTTTAAAGAGAAATGTTTCCCTCTCTAAACAAGGACGGTTGAACCCAAATTTGAATTTTAGGGTTTGGGATTTCAAAAAATTTCATGTGTACAAAAAAAATTTGTGATCTTGGTTTTATAAAGGGAGAGAAAACCTAAAGGTTTTTGTTTAAAATGTTGTTGAAATTTAAGGGTTTTGAAAATGTTACAAAAATATAATAATAATTATGACAAGTTTTTTTTTTAAATGAAAAAAGAAAACAAGTTTGTTGAATTTATTAAAAATGAAAAAGATTTGAGTTTCAAGACTTATTGTGAAGGTTAATGTTTTGAATGAATTTTGAAATAAACCTTTTAGTGAATATGAGGATCATTGTTGGATTAGGCTTAGATCTTAACTATTTTAGTGTTGTTTCTAACTTAAGATGATTCTGGATATAAGGTACGAGAGACTTTAGAGAGACGAATACTTGTGTTTTTGGACGATTGCAAGGTAAGAGTTCTTTCCAAATTTTTAGTTCGTATATAGGGACCTATTTGAGTGACTCAAATTTGAATCTATGATAAATGTTGTTGGTGTGATTATGTATTTATAATTGATCATATGTGTTTACTACATGTTATGAATTTCTTAATGAAAAATGTTGGAAAGCTTTTAGTGTTTAACAAGTATTAGAAGTAGTCTTATAATAGCTGTAGTACATAGTAATTTTTGTGAAAGACTTAGAGTATGTTCATTCATTTAATAGTTAGTGGTGACTGTGATGGGTTGATCCGATGTCGCACACGGGTTAAATACAATTGATAAATTATAAATAAAGGTAATAACTCGAGTCGTTTCACAAGGACTTCTGGTATAATAATATTAATCAAATTGAAAGTTAAAACTAGAAAGGGGATTTTTATATTTTTGTTTTAACGGATGACGAAACAATTAATCCATTGATTCGAGTTTCAGACCTATCACAGATTCTATCAATGAGTTTAATTTCTAATTTGTGATTCTATTCTTATTTGATTATAGAATTGATCAAACAAGCGTAATCAATCATATGTGAGTTCAGTTTCTTTGACTGAATTAAGCATCACAATCATCAAAATATTACAATTTACGATCAAGCGTCGCAAAATTATAATTAAACTAAAATAAAAACCAAAACCAAATTATGTCAAATGAATTTAATCGATCCTATTGAAATTCAATTTAAGCAATCAAAATATCAATATAATCAAATAAACAGAAATACAATCATGAAGCGAAATTGACAATGTAACCTGAATCTCAAGGTGTTGATGAAACTCTGAACTCGTGGATTAATCTTATAAACTTAGTCTTCCATGAAATTAAAATAAAAAGTGTTTATTTTGTGTATCAATTTGAATCCTAATCTTTCATCCTCTAGAAAAAAAAAAACTCCCAATATATAGTACTCGATTTTGGACTTTAGGATTTAAAAACAAGTGGTCAGCTATTTAAAATTATTACAAAAGTCCAGATTACAAAATCTGCAATTTAGGGACAATAAAGTTCGACATTGGGCTTTTATTCCAACACAAAAGTTGTAGCTCTGATTTTTAGTTTTCCAATGCCTACTCGTATGCGCCAATCTGATACTCAGAAACATGTGCCCAAATGTTATGATCATGGGTCATAGAGTGGTATCGTGTCGTTGGATGGTCCACCTTATTCGTATGATGATTATTGAGTCATGATATTATGCAATAGACTGCACTATATTAAATTGTGCTAGTCCATGATAGACCACCCCTCGGTTAATGGTACTAGTTTGTAAAGGCTGTTCATTTATGATGTAAGCCCTTCGAGGAGGGTATTCAAATTCTGGAATCATGCTAACTACCTTATAAGCATTGCATTAGGGTGCTTGGTTACACGAGCCATGTTGTTTTGTAATAATATATGAATATACATGCTTTATTATCGCTTACTATAATGCTATACTTTTTAAATGGTATTTATTAATTTTGGTTGATAATCCTTTAAAATTATAGTGGAAATTTGGCTTTGCCCTCAATCAATGTTGAATGACGTACTAATGACAGTAACTCTAATGATAGAAATGTTGTTAGACCTCTCTGATCGTTATTTTTCGAAAGCTTGAGTATACACACCCATCTCAAGAAGGGCTATTTATGTGGGGAGATTGGTGATCATCAATAGCTGGATCGGTGCAATATTTCACTTGGGGATCACACACGAGAGGATCGACTACCCAATACCTTCAAGTTTGGTACTTGGGGTTGATGGTGCATTGACGAATGCAAAGGATGCTTTAGCTGGTGATGAGATGAAGGCCAAACTAGTAGTGGTGACTCTCACTACATTAGGCGTTGTTTTTGGATCCAGAGGTGCAAATAAGGGAAAGAGGCTGATACAAGAGATTGAGGAACTTGCAGGACCATCTAGATTAGTTGGGGATCAGGGCTTCTTTGACGAACCATTGGTACCTTGATTGGTGTCACCCCGTGCAAGTCATAGCTTCCTTTCCTAGTGGACGATTCTCTACTGATTGTCTCGGAGGTTGAGAGGTGTTTTGAGATCTCGACTCCGCCGAGGCCATCTATCTCATGGTTCTAGTTGACATATGAGGAGACTGATCCCTCTATGATTGTTAAGTAGGAGGAAGTTACTTCTAGTAATGATACCACGTTAGAGGAGAAATGTGTTGTATGTGGAGGTCACCATTGTTACTATAGTCATTAGTCTTATGATCAAATAGGAATTTGTGGAGGGTCGTAGTGCCTCTATTTTGGTGGATGTAGTTATATTATTGTGGGATGACAATACCTATGTCATACTTGAATAATTGACTTTTGTTGATGGGTCCATGTTCCATCTTTTTAATGTGGCCATGGGGTGATAGCATTCTTGGAGCAACACTTCTGCGTAAGTGTTTGCTGAGAATGCCCCAGGGATATGAGCGATGACCCGATAGGTCTCATAGCCTTGATGTATTTTCTGGTGTTATATAATTGGGTTTTATTTTCTCAAATTACTATTTCCTATTGGCATGTATGGTATTTTCAATTATGATCGTTTGTGGTTTTAGTGTTACGATGTGTTATTTTATTGAGTAGTTTAAAAAAAAAAATAGATTCACGTTGTAAAAAATTGAGATGTTTCAAATCTCAATAAGCAAGATGTAAAAGGAAGACATTACTACTTTTAATGAAGTCAAACCTATCTTCAGGTAGTGCTTTGGTGAAAATGTCAGCTCATTGGTGTTCAATGTCTATAAATTGAATGTTTAATACCTCTTTTTTAACAAAGTCCCTAATGAAGTGATGTTTGATCTCTATGTTTTTAGCTCTAGAATGTAAGATAGGGTTTCTGGTTAGACAAATGGCAGAAGTGTTGTTGCAATAGATGGGAATGTGGGCTTATAGGATTTTGTAGTCTTCAAGTTGATGTTTCATCCAAAGTAGTTGAGAACTACAGCCAGCTGCTGAAATGTATTCATCCTTTACTGTTGACATTGCAATTGTGTTTTGTCTCTTACTTGACAAATATATTAAGTTGTCACCTAAAAATGTGCAGATGCCCCTAGTGCTCTTTCTCTCAAGTTTATCTCCAACATAATCAGAATCACATTATCCACTAAGTTTGTACATAGTAGATTTCTTGTAGAACAAGGTAAGGTTGGTAGTGTCTTTTAGGTATCTAAGGATTCTCTTAACAACAATTAAATGTGACTATCTAGGATCAACTTAAACTCTTGCACGTACATATACACTAAACGTGATGTCAAGTCTGGAAGCGGTTAGGTAAAGTATGGATCCTATCATTCCTCTATAGGTTTTTTGGTCAACTTTTTTGTTAGAATCATATTTTCCAAGTGAACAAGTGGGGTGCATTGGTGTAGCCATAGGTTTACAATCACTCATCTTAAACTTCCTAAGAAGCTCTTTTGTATATTTAGTTTGATGAATGTATATACCCTTTTTACTTTGCTAAATTTGTATCTCTAAGAAGAGCTTAAATTCTCCCATAATACTCATTTGAAATTCAAGCTGCATCAATTTAGAAAACTCTTGACAAATAGTGACATTAGTAGATCCAAAAATAATCTCACCAACATAAATTTGAATAATAAGAATGGTATCTCATATTGATTTTCTAAAACGTGTATTATCTACTTGTGCTCTTTCAAAGTTATTTTTAACCAAGAAGTTACTGAGTCTATCATACCATGTCATAGGTGCTTGTTTTAAACCATACAAAGATTTATTTGCAACAGATAAGAAAATTTGTTTCCAAAGAAATAAAAAAAAATTATAACTAATTTAGGATATCAGTTCCTCTAAATACCCATGTAAAAATTCAAATTTATTCCTCAATTAAAATAGTGCAATCTCAATAAACTTGACTTAACTATAATTTCTTAATTTAATTCCAAAATCTCATTAGTACTTGTAAGGTTTTCATACAAAAATTCATTTCTAATTAAACAAGTAAAAGTAAAATACAAATTACAACTCTTAATTCTCGGTATCACCTATTAGAGCGGGGTTTCTCCCAAATTTTAACTTGAAGACTCATTAACCTGTAATAACAGTGATTTCGCAAATGCAAGGCCAAGCCAGTCAAACATAAACAATGAAGGAGATGAATTTCAAATCATGTAGATAGTATAATATAAATAAAAAGAACACATAATTAATCATACATAAATTATATCATCACACAAACATTCTTCAAGGAAAAACATCATATTATAAAGTCAAAATCACTCAAGAAGGATCAATACATTTCATTATAACATTAAATCATCTAAGAGAAATTATTATTGTACATGATACATATTAATCACAACAAAACTATCACAAGAAAATGCAATGCTGTGCATGAGCTTCGACTCTCTTTCACAATACAGTACCATTCTAACTCTGAAATACTTGGTTAGGAGACTTGATACTATGCCACTACTCGAGTGGCAGACAATTCAAATTGGTCATGTCCTTATAGATCCTCTCAACTCAACCTGAGATACATATACATGACAGTAGAGGTAAACATATGTTGTATGGTATCTCTTGATATTTAGAGTTCTACCTCCAATTCACCTAAGAATTATGCACCCGAATACCTCCAAGGACTAACAATCTTGCCTTAAAGCTCAACAGCAGACCTCCACGATCAGACTCATTCAGTTGCACTTCTCCAAAATCACTAGGCTAGCTAGGCCCTACCTATATGATGATAAAATAATATCCACTTCACAGATTCTCAATATTTATTTTCTCCCGCTCTTGGCCTATGATACTCCATTAAGATCATCATCTCAAACACAAATTGGAATATAGTAATATATTAAAATAGTCTCCCAAGTCAACTAAATGACACCTCACACCTTTATATGCCACATCATAGCATTTGCGCCACATCATTTATATTCTTCTGTGACACTCTTCATAAGCTTCTACAATTTATCTTACATCTTCAATTTCTCAATTTGTCTTTTGCATCTTACACATCATATACTTATGTTGAAAACCCACATACAAAAGCTCCTCATGAAAATAAATTTACCATCTTCTCACTACAATCAACTTTCACTTTTTTTCAATTTCTAACATTACATATCCATTCATATTTATTGGTAGTAAAATATGTCCTATTAATTATCACATCCTAAATGTTTCAGTTATCATTTGCAAATACGAATCTGATCTCATTAAGCCGTCTCTGCTCATTTCTTGAAAAATTTGACTCAATTAGTAAATTTCTCTATGCCTATGGAATTAACTATATATCATTCGCACAACTAAACAAAACACCTCTATATGTGTGTGTGTTGTTTTGTGTTTTAAGTCATATGATCAAGTATCAAAGACCAAAAAAAAAAATAATGGAGCCAAGGTATCTGGACACATTTCAAAGGCATATACTTTGAATTTGAAAAACCAGATTTATATGTAAGAAAGAACTCATGTATTGACATTTCTCTTTCATTCTATAAGATTTTCATCACCCTTTTCATATTTTTTTATATTAATTTGTAACTTATGTCATTCAAAAAAAAATTGTAGCTTATGTCCTCAAATAAATAAAAAATCTATTTTGATTTACAAATTTGATACCACTTTCAAACATAATCCCTTTTATGTTTAATCGATTCAATATTAGAGGGTCTAAATTCATCAAGTATCTCACTCAACCATGATAAAATATATAAAATTGCAATTTTGATTTTTTTAATAAGTAATAAACAATTTTTTGTAAATTTATTTAAAAAATAATTGAGATTGAAATTTACTTTAAACTAAACGTTTCAAGTTCCACAAATAAATATATATCTATATTACATTTAATTTGAAAATTCAATACAATGTTCCTCACTAACCAAGTTATACCTTAATTAAAAGTGATTGCGAAAGATTTAATCTTCTTTCACAAATTACTAATGACATGTTCAATATCATTATTAATAGTTGAAATATACTTTTTTATAAGTGAATGTTAGTAAATTAATGGTTATATTAGTTTTATCATGTTACCAAAAAAATATTAGTTTTATCGGCTTTGGATCCAAAAACTTCTTAAAACTCTTCGATGTCTTTCTCACTAACCAAACTTTACCTTAATTCAAATATGTATTTATTATAATTTATTATCTATAAATACAAATAAAATATCGTTTCACTTGCACTAACAAAAAAATAATATATTTTCAACAAAACAAAGTTAACAAAATGCTATATCTCTAAAAAGAAAAGAACTCTAAAAGTCATTACAAATTTATTGAACATCATTACATGTAGATCTTAATGTAAAACATTATGATTGATTTGTCTTTGTTGCACAAAAATAATAAAATACAAGTTATTTTTTTAAAGTGATTGTGTAGGATTAGTTAAGAAATCATACACTTATCAATCAAAAGCAATATATTATAACACATTTCTATTTTCAAAATTTAAATTAACTATATTATTGATTTTATTTTTTTATATGTTAATGATGGTTTGATAACATATATTGAAAAGAAAAGAATACAAATTAATTAGTTGTAGTTACAAAAGAGTTAATATAATTCTCCCATAATACTCGTTTGAAATTCAAGCTGCATCAATTTAGAAAACTCTTGACAAATAGTGACATTAGTAGATCCAAAACTATGAAGTAAAACTGTGACTCTAGATTTACTTTCTATTATTTCGAAATTGTGTTTTTATATACTCTCGTTATAATGTTTACTAGATTATGGCCCGCACGCTGCGCGGATATTAATTAATTAATTTATTTTTAAAATATTTTATAAAATTCGTATGATAATTTATTATATAGGATAATTGTTTGACTCATTGTACTTTGATTGTTAATTTATTTTTCAAAATATAATGGTACTTGCATTTATTTGATGAAATAAAATGTAAAATACAAACCCAAAAATAAGATGTAAAAATTAAAAAATACTATTGATTATTTAATATTTTTTATTTTAAAAAATATTAATATTGAATTATATTGTAGCGTAGTCTAAATTTATTTGTTTTATTAGTATGATGTTTTAATTGTAAACATGAGAAGATGTTGTAAAAAAAAATTATTGAATATATTTCATTAAGAGTTTGTAAAAAAAACATATATAATAGATAATAATTTTTAATAATCAGAAGTAACTTTTTTAATAATTTTTCATATATTCGTATTTTATGATTATTTTTAATAAATTTGTGTATTTTCTGTCAAATAGAATTTATATTTTTATTTTTTAAAACATTACTAAAAAAATAATATAATTGAAAGTAACTATAAATATATTAATATTAATGAGTAATTGAATTTTT
>JBBPBS010000577.1:6686709-6699678 GCA_037974835.1 Cicer judaicum
GATTATAAATTATTATCAAATTGTAAAATAATTTATAAATTATAAATAATTGTAAAATAATTTGATAATATATAAATTTATTATAAAATAATATTATTAGATAAATAGCATTTATATTGATATTTAGGAGTGATTAGTCGGTTTTTTATATTGAATTTAATAATTAATAATATAAATTATTACCATTGGTAAATGACTAATAATATTATAAAATAATTTATCAATTTATTATAAAATAACTTATAAAATAATTTGATAATAATATAGATTATAAATTATTATCAAATTGTAAAATAATTTATAAATTATAAATAATTGTAAAATAATTTTATAGTATATATATTTATTATAAAATAATATTATCAAATAGATTTTGGAGGTATGAAAGAAATTGTGGAAGAAAGAGGAAAAATAGAGTAGAATTAAAGGAGATTAGGTATTGAGAGTATGATTGAGAGGGGAGAAAGGATGAGAGGTCTACATCAGCTTTTTGGCTTATGTGGAAAATATTTGTATAGGTGGCATTCGAGGGGGTGAGGTGGCATTCGGAGGTGAAGTGGCATTCGGAGGTCTGTTTTAAATATATATAATAGAATTTAATAATTAATAATATAAATTATTACCATTGGTAAATGACTAATAATATTATAAAATAATTTATCAATTTATTATAAAATAACTTATAAAATAATTTGATAATAATATAGATTATAAATTATTATCAAATTGTAAAATAATTTATAAATTATTAATAATTGTAAAATAATTTTATAATATATAAATTTATTATAAAATAATATTATCAACTAGATTTTGGAGGTATGAAAGAAATTGTGGAAGAAAGAGGAAAAATAGAGTAGAATTAAAGGAGATTAGGTATTGAGAGTATGATTGAGAGGGGAGAAAGGATGAGAGGTCTACATCAGCTTTTTGACTGACGTGGAAAATATTTGTATAGGTGGCATTCGAGGGGGTGAGGTGGCATTCAGAGGTGAAGTGGCATTCGGGAGTCTGTTTTAAATATATATAATAGATGCTATTTTTATGTTTTTTTTTTATCATAAATCAATAATAATTTCTGTTAATTAATCTAAATAATACAAAATCTTAAATAATTTAGTAGTTATTAAATTAATTTCTATAAATACGATAATGTTATATAATATTTTGCAAATCCGTGTATTTGCAGAATTTTGTGCAACACATATCTATCAATGTATGCTATTATTCGTGTAAATATATGCTTTATTAAATTCTTTAAATAACATGGTCTTCATATCAATTGCTTTATTTAAAAACAGTTTTTTTCAAATCGAACATTCTGGTCTATAAGGTGGTTAAAGGAGGTAAAAGTACTCACGCATAATTTAAGCAAACATTACAATTGAAAGAAATTTAAATGTCAATGTTATCTTTTTTATACAGCTTTTTAAGATTTTGTAATAGCCATAAAGCCATAAAGCTAATCCTATTTATTGGAAAATTTAATAGAATATTGTTATTGTTGTAGTTGAGTTAAATTAATAAAGTGGTAAATTCAAACAATAAATAATTTTTTTTCATGATTTAATTGAATATTTTTTGCTTGCAGGTATAAATACTAATTTTTTAAGTCTGGTTTATAGAATCATAATGAGTGACATATATTTTATATATATATACATAAGATAAATCAAATCAAATAATTTGAAATATACAATCACATAAATCATGTCTATAAATTTGATCTTAATATTAACAAAAATATTAACAAAAATGATCTAGTGTAAATTTAGAGGTGGAAATAGATCAGACCAAACTAGGCTTTGAAAGGCCTAAGTCTGACCTACAATAAATTTTTTAGGCCTACGATCTATCATAGGCTTGTTTTTCGGCCTGAGTCTGACCTACGACTTATCATGGTATGGCCTGTAAGCCTATTTAAAAGTCTTATTCACATTAAAATATTGGATAAATATCACTCGTGATCCCTTAACTTAATTTCAGTTAACGTTTTAGTCTTTTATCTTTTTTTCTTCCCGATTTGGTCATTTATTTTAATTTTAAGTGACAATTTAATCTTTTATGTATTTAAATGTCAACAATGTTATCCTTTTTTTTTTTACAAAAATTCAAAATGTCATCAAAATTTTTAAATAAAACCCATAAAATTAATTATATTCTTTAATATAAAACAAATTTCATCAAATTCGTAACTCAAATCTTCAAATAAACTCATATTTGTCGTTCTTTATTTGATGTCATTAGAGATGAAAACATGAGTTTATTTAAAAATTTAAGTTAAGAATTTGATGAAATTGTATTATATTGAGGATGATAATTAATTTTATGGGTTTTGTTTGAAATTTTTGATGAATTTTTTGAATTTTTGGAACAAATAAGGATAACATTATTGACATTTTAAAACATAGATTATCAAATTGTCACTTAAAACTAAAATAAAGGACCAAATCGGGAAAACAAAATATAAAGGACTAAAACATTAACTGAAATTAAGTTAAGGGACCACAGGTGGTATTTAGCCTAAAATATTTAAATATTATATTTTATATTTTTTTTTTAAATGTGCTAAACTAAGCTTTTATACACAAGGAAAACTAATAAAATTATAATTAAATATAATAAAATAATTACTAACAAGTTTGTAATGCAACAACCTTCCAATCAAACAAAAAATAAAATGAATTCATAATTAACAAACTCTAAAAAGTTCTTCGAAATTACAAATAAAACAAAATGAACCCCATAAATAGTTACACATATCAGCCAACAAAACACATTCAAAGCCTAATGAATGACAAAAATAAGATATCAAATCTTCAAGGTGATTTGTATCTGTTGTTTATCAACCTTCAAAAACAAAAGAAAAAAATTCATATATATTAGACACTTAACTAAAAAATAATAAATAAATGAGCAAATTTTTTTTTTTAAAAATGAATAAATACTAATTGATTAAAAATATTAACGTTTATTTTTTTCTTCACATTATACTTATGATGAAATCGATCTCCACCATAAATGAATAATGGATTTCTTCTTGAAATAAACGCACTCATTATTACTTCTCAAATAAATGCTCACAAACAAAATTATATTAAATAATATATATATATAGTAAGAAATAAACAATTATCCATACCTACAATCTACATTATGCTCTACCCATACCGATTTACATGATTCTCCATATACCAATACTAATGTACATATGTATATATATATATATATATATATATATATATATATATATATATATTAAATAAAAAATAATTTTTTTAACAAAATGATTTTTAAAAAATATGAAACAAACACCCTTTAAACTCTAAAAAATGATTTTTAATATTAACATGACTCAATATTTGTATAGTAAATAATGTTTTAAATATCTCAATAACACACTAACTTTTCGTAAAAAGTAGTTTATATGCATAATTGTTTTTTAAAATTCAAGTTTATTAAACCAGTTTTGTGATTTACATCAACTTTAAATAACTCTTTATTGAAAGGATTTTTTAAATATTTTTTTATTTTGATGTACTCCAGTGTTTTCAAAAAATCTTCTCATAATACTGTCTTTTTTTTTCTTATCATCGTTCACACGCGATTATTTTGAAATGTTTCTACTTAAATACTAAAAGGATATAACCATTAAAAATAGGGTCATTGGAGATCTTGAATAAAAAAAATTAAAACTATTCATATACATCTTCATAATTGATTCAACAAATCTTGATTTAAAACGACAAAAACAATAGAGGATAATATTTTCAAAAGATGTCATTGCACTTGTTTAATGAGAGGATAAGTCCAACTTTGATGAGAAAATGATGTTGAGAAGTTGACTTCTTCAAGGTTAGGGGCTCAAAAGATTGACTTAATGTAGTTGACTTTCACTATAAGAAAAAAACCGTTTTTTGGCGGTTAAAAAGGGGGTTTGCGGCGGTTGAAACCGTTGCCGTTTGATGTTTGCGACGATTCTGCAACTGTCGCAGATTCGTGCCTCGCGAGGCCAGTTTGTGATGGTTCACAAAATCGTCGACAAAATTTGTGACGATTCCTAACCGCCTCTAAATATAGTTTGCGGCAATTAGAACCGTCGCTAAAAGGCTCTCAAATTTATTTATTTCTGAATAATAACGACAATTATCAACCGGCGCTATATTTATTTTAAGGCAGTTTAAACCGTCGCAATCCTAATAATTTAAAATAAAAAAAATATGATACAATTTTTTCCTATTTTTAATCAATTAAAATAAAAAATATTCATAAATATCATCCACATAATTTAAATACATAATTAATAACTATTGTACTTAAATCCAAAATATATAATTTTTTCAAAAGAAATAACACCAATTCATACATTGAAGTTAACTAAAACAATAAATAAAGTAGTTTAAATATTCAAAACATTAGTGGAGTAGCTAAAAATACAAAACAACTCCATCAAACTTAGAAGTTCATCCAAATATCTAATTAGTCCCTAATGATGTTGTTCCACAATCATCAGGTTGGTGGCTGGATTTAGATGAACGTCTACCATCTATTGGCGATTCTATGTCTATTTCCTGAAGAAAAAAAAGTATATATTAACCTCAATGAATATTGATAAATATTGTCAAAACTAATTAACTAAATTTCTCTTATAGCTATAAGAAATCTTTACACAATTGATATTTTTAATCAAAGACAAACAATTCTCACAAGATTTTTAAATAGGTTTGCTATGAATTTTTTTTTACATGTTTGTCTCTAGAATTTTGCATTTGCATCAAGAAAGCAATTTGCTCCTTCAACATATCAACTTCATAATCCCTTTTCTTAAGCCTATCAATTTCAGCTTGCATTTTCTCCATCTTTTCATTAGCTTCAGAGGAAGACATTGATCTTACAGAGTGAGAAGTAGATGTAGTAATTTGTGACGGTGTTATT
The DNA here is from genome assembly GCA_037974835.1 of Cicer judaicum. Classification (NCBI taxonomy): domain Eukaryota; kingdom Viridiplantae; phylum Streptophyta; class Magnoliopsida; order Fabales; family Fabaceae; genus Cicer; species Cicer judaicum. The sequence continues at coordinate 6,691,645 of JBBPBS010000577.1, forward strand.
CCAAGTCCCATACAACGAACATATCCAGGATGTTCTTTTCCAAACACATTAACAAATGCTTCATTTGGAGAAGGAGTCTTCCCAATATCAGCTTGCAATTGTTCCTGCGCAAACAGATAAAGCAAACTAAATTCCTCTATGTAACATAAATGTCTAACTTTGCAACTCACTATTAAAATTATACAATTATTTTGAGACAAAGAAGTAGCATTTTATTTAGTCTCACTAGAGTAAGAAAAAAGACCCTAAAATTTGTTATTGGTGCCCTCTAAATGAGTTAACTCAGTGCATTAATTCTTTTGGTAAAGAATTCAAAATAGTCAAATTGCATTTTCAACTATCATTACCCTCATGCACATGGTATATTTAAATAACAATTAATTACATTTGACAATAGTTATATATGAAAAGTTGAACTCAATTAACACGTCAATAAATCATATTAATCCCTTGTGGTTAAATATTATGTTCATTAGATGATGCATTTTCATGCTATTGGTGTATTTTAGTAGTAGTTATTATGAAATGCAAGCATGAAAAAGCCACATGTGCCAATCCCATCAAGAAACTAGATATAGCATACAAACTAAAAGCATGAGAAACAAAGAGATTATATCACCTAATATTCTACTCTCATGGTATATAGATTAACCATTTAACTATACAAAAGCCTCACCAAAGGTAAAAAGGAGAAAACCATAGTCCCTTCAATTAACCCCTCATAAACCTATGGTTAATTGTTTTGTTTCTAATCACCTCTCACTCTTCTTCATTCATTTACCTTAATTTGACATTCTCTAATTTATAATCCCATTTAATTTTTATCATCTATCTTTTTATAGCTTTGCAACTCACTATTACCAAAACTAACAGTTGCATCTTTGATTTATAAGGTGGTCAATAACAAATAGTTACAATTACATAAGACTTCTATTATTTACACTTACATATTTTTCCTTGGCTTCGTAATTGACAAATGACCCATCAAAGTTTTTAGGACAAATTGAATATATTTCACCCCTACTGTATTTTCGACTATCTCTCAGTTCCTACAAGTAAACACACATAATAAGTACATGTTCAATTAAGTATGCAATCAATAGTAGATTGAAAGAATCCTACCAACTCATCCTTCTTCCTTGCAAACGTCTTAGAGCCTAATGTATGAAGGATCGTTAGCTTTTCTCTATTTGCAACATTTTTATCAGCCTTCTCCTGCAATGATAACAAATGACATAAAAAAACTAAACAATAGAAAACAAATGATAAAGCAACAAAAGAATAGTTACCATTGTATTTGTCTTATGCCTCAGGAACCGTTGCAATGTTGAGGTGAGGGCAGTTATTTCAACACCGTCGCAGGCCAAGTGTCGCAAACTTAAAAAATTATTGTAGTGTTTATCCAGAATTGTCATATGCATAATGTAACACTCCAAATTTTAAAATAAAATATTTTTTTAATTAAATAAGATTTTAAATAATTAATTTAATGTTAAAATTATTTTATAATATATGTTGATAAATTTTGGGATTAATTTTTGTTATATTATAAATATTAGATTAAATGAGAGATATAAATAATAAATATTATATTTTATAATTTGATATATTTTATAATTAATAGTATTTTAGTGTAATATTTTAAAGAAAAAGATTTTATGCCCATTTACGTGTATATTTGCGTATCCAATTAATGTAATATTTTTATGTGCATTTGACTGACATTAAATATACACGTTGTTATATTTCAATTATTTATAAAGTTTTCTACTTTTTAGTTTTTTTTTTTATAAATAATTATCTTGGGATAATATTGATATTGTGTTTGATTTCCTTTATTTTTATATACTTGTTATGACATTGTGATTATATATATACATATATATATATATTATGATTTAATAATTACCAAAAATTATTATTGTTATATTTATTTATTTTATAATTTTGACTACTCTCTAATGATAGTATTATTATAATGTGAGTATTTTGAAAAATAAGTATTGTAATAGTGATTATTTGGAATATGAGTGTTTTAGTTATTAATGTATTTTAAGATTAATTACTTTAATTACTTTATTTTATAAAATATTAATTTTGAAGTATTAGTAATATTTAAGTAATAAAATTGTGTTTAAAAAAAACCTAAAGTGTTAAAAATAATAGTTTTGGTAATTGTTTGTTTTATTTAAATAAAGAAATAAATGTATAAATAAAGAAGTAAAATATGTTTAATGAGTTACTGAAAGAGATAGTCGCTAGATAGAATTGCGGCAGCTACAATACCTACTTTGAGAGAGAAATGAATAATTCGACACCGGCGATCCATAAATCTTCCAGAAAACTTTCCCTATTTTATTCCAAATTTTAGTATGTTGTTTCACTTATTTAGTTAGTAAATTAAATAAAATTTTCTAGATTTTTAACAACCTCAATTTTGCTCTAAAATATCTGGTTTTTCTGTTTGTGGAATTCCTTATTTGTACCGTTCTTCTTCACCGTAAGTTCGATTTGAGTGAAACCAACGTCAAAACGATCGTTCGAAAAGTGGTTATATTATCCACTGATTGGTTTTCTGAATTATAGTAATTTTCCTTGATCGAATTTCGAAATTTAGTTTTTAGAGTATCTTCTCATAACTTATTTTTGACGTTTACCCTTAAACTGTCGAGTTAGATCGATTAAAGGACAAAAAGTCAACGAACAAAGATTGCTTGCTTATGGAATTGTACTTGTGCGTGAAAGTGTAACACCCCGATTTTCAAAGCGAGGGTGTATTTTTTTTTCAAAACAAATTAAAATAAAACAGAGAAATAAATAAGGTAACACCTTTGGATAAATAATTAAATCATTATAATTTACAAGCAGCAGAAAATTTTCTCCAAATATGAATACGAAATATTTACATATAAAAAAGTGGTACAGTCTTCCAGTTTAAAATAAACACAATACAAAAGAAAGACGTCTGTTCCCTCTATGTCAACCTAATCTGATCATTCTACAAAACCTCTAAACACCCTGAGTGATCTCCACGCGCCCCGTAAGATCCTCCTAACATAGCTCCAGTCAAGCATTCCCATCTACAAGGTATGAACTGGTAGGATCGTCCTATCTCTCATCTAAGGGCAAAGCCCAGATTTCCACAATAGTTGTAAAGGGTCACCAACCGAAATTAACAGTTAACACATAACATTTAAGTTTTTAAATGCACAAATAACCTTTCCACTTAGCATGCACCTTAAAAGGGTTTCCATATGCTAAACATGCATAAAAAAATTTGAAAATTGAAGTTTTTAACAAAACAACATTGTTGTATTCGAATACAGCATCTCTGTATTCGAATACAAGGCTGTTTCAGCATTCAGCAGCAAAAACAACATGTCTGTATTCGAATACAACAGTCTGTATTCGACTACACAGCAAGTCAGTAGCAAAACAACATGTCTGTATTCGACTACAAAAGTCTGTATTCGACTACACAGTAAGTCAGTAGCAAAACAACATGTCTGTATTCGAATACAACTTCCTGTATTCGAATACACAACAGACAGCAGCAGAAAAACAACAAAATTGAGCATTTTTCAGCTTTTTAAAGGGTATCGAAACCAATCAACACTTACACACAAATCCAAACAATCATACTTAACAATTATAGCGCCAACACTACGACATCTTGAGTTTTGAAATGGTTTTGCAATCAATCACACTTACAAATAATTCCAAAACATCCACACTTGGCTATTATAACAAAATCACAACGACAATTTAAGTTTCGAAAAGGTTTTGCAATCAAACACACTTACATGCAATTCCAAAACATAACACTTAGCATTTTCAACACAATCACCACGACAACTTGAGTTTCGAAATAGTTTACAATCAATCACTCTTACGCATAATATCAACACATAACACTTAGCAATTTCAACACAATCATAAACTTGAATCAAACACGACTCGCGTGCCAAGCACCCTAATGCAATGCGTATATGCCAAAATGCATGGACTCGGAATTCCAAACCAAAACCTTCCTTGAAGGGCCGTAAATCATAATTGTACCGCCTATCGTAGGCCAAAGTACCAATTATCGAGGTGCCACCTATCACGGGTCAGCACGATCTACAAAAAAACGTAAATCCTAAACGTACCACCTATCACGGGTCAGTACTGTTTACCGAGGTGCCACCTATCACGGGTCAGCACGATTTACTAAAAGAAAAAGCGTAAGTTGTAAATGTATCGCCTATCACAGGCCAAAGTACTATTTACTGGGGCGCCACCTATCACGGGTCAGCACAACTTACCAAAAAGTAAATCGTAAACGTACCACCTATCACGGGTCAGTACTGTTTACCGAGGTGCCACCTATCACGGGTCAACACAATTTACCAAAATGAAATGCATGAGCATACACTGACTCCATCCACAACAATCGTTAAATAAATGCAGATATTAAAAGATTCCCCATTTTTAATACTCATTTAACTTAACCGATTTTCACACCAAACATTAAGCAAACAGACATATTAAGAGATTCCCCATTCATAATATTCTTTTAACTTAAGCGATTTTCAAAACAACATTAAGTAACCAAGACATTAAGAGATTCCCCATTCTTAATATCCAGTTAACTTAAACGATTTCCAAAACAAATATTAAGTAAACAAGACATTAAGAGATTCCCCATTCTTAATACTCATTTAACTTAAATGATTTTCACAAACAAACACACATTAAGCAAACAGAAATATTAAGAGATTCCCCATTCTTAATACTCTTTTAACTCCAACGATTTTCAAAACAAACATTAAGTAAACAAGACATTAAGAGATTCCCCATTCTTAATACTCATTTAACTGAAACAATTTTCACAAAACACACATTAAGTAAACAAGACATTAAGAGATTCCCCATTCTTAATGCTCATTTAACTTAAACGATTTTCACAAAACACACATTAAGTAAACAAGACATTAAGAGATTCCCCATTCTTAATACTCGTTTAACTCTAATGGTTTTCAAATTCCACACAGAACAAACTCAAACCTATTATCAGATGCAATCCACAACTCACACCAAAACACATTAATTCATTTCTCCACAAAATCCAACATACACATATCAAATTTCACCAGCATTAATTATGAACACATCAAATACGATGAACACAATCAACACAACATAACATTCAAACCCAACAAATTTCATTTACTCAAAATCATACATAAATGAGTTAAATTCATTTTTCCGCGAAACATCCATCAATATCACCAAAACCCCACATTAGAATTTCGCCCATAAAGCATTAAATTCATTTTCCCCAAATCAACACTCTAAACCTAACAAATTCTTTTCCACACAACCACAAATAAGTCCCTAAATGCAAACTAAAAGTTTGGAAGGAGCCCTTACCTTCACGTTAGCTTTAACGTGCGATTACGGTGCCGCAGGTAAATTCGGTAAAATCTTCCGCTCGCAACGCCGCTTCCAAAGTTGGTTCCCTAGCACCGTAGCGTGGTAGTGAGAAACTTTCCCTTCTATCTCTTTGTGAAACGAAGCTTAGATCTAGGTGAAACGGGGAGGTTTGTGTTTGACGGTTTTGAAATCCGTAACACCGTTTTTCTTTGTTTTCACACCAAAGAGGAAGTATGAAGCTGAGATCTTCTTGCTTGCTTACCCACTAAGCCTTGGGTTTCCATTCTTGAAGTCAAAGAAAGAAAAAGGAAGCAAAACCAACGAATGAAGAAAAAGGTTGAAGGAGAATGCACGAGGCGGAGGAAGAAGGAGAAGTTTTCACGTTTTCTTTCTTTTGCCTTTCTTTCCTTTCCTTTTCTTTTCTTTCTTTTTCCTTCTTTTCTATTTTCTCTTCTTTCTATTTCCTCCTCTTTTTCCTCCACACAAACATATATATATTAATTATAATTAATAAATATCTCAAAATATCTAGAGATTTATTAAAATTACCATTTCTCCCATAACTTCCCAAATCACTTTTTGTTAAAAATATCTACTCTCGTCGCAACTCAATTGACAGATGCAATTTTTAGCAGTCCGAGGTATTTTTAACGAAACTGCTCAAAATTTAATTCTTCGTAAAGGGTTCACCGCAGTTAATTTAATTTATTTATCGACGAGTAATTCTAATCGGGCATCAAAATATATTTTTGGGCATTTAAGCTCACAAAATATTGATAACTTGGCTAAAAGCCTCCGAGTTCAATACCCAAAATACACTAAAATACATAAAGTGTAATTTAAAATTATGGGTCTTACAGAAAGCGTCGAAATAAGGTAAGGGATGAGAGATTGTTTGAATTCATGAGTATGATATACTATGAGATGAACGGGAAAACTGTATTTCCCAACGATTCATTCGTGGAACGCTATGTACAGCAATAGTCTTTTGAGAGATAGATTGATTAATGTGAAATATTGAAATTGTGAGATTAAAATGTGAAATAGAATATTTATAAGGTGTTGATTGATTTAATTTTCGATACTTGTGTGGTAGTTGATATTTGTCTATATTATGATGTTGGATGTCAAATGAAATTAGGTGCATATATTTGATTAGACGAATTTATGTGATATGATAATAAAAGATGGATGCATGGTATGATCTATGTTTACATGATGATAATGATGATTTTTAATTGATGATAGTGGTGTTATAAATTGTAATGAGTTTGTATGATGATCATGATTATGTAAGATTAACGATGTTACAAAATTATGATGAGAATATTGAAGTACCCCATAGTTAATGAGATAGTGATGATTCCTAAAGATGATGCTCTTAATGAAGTAGTTTAAGCTAACGAGGTAAGAAAATAAATATTGAGAATTTGTGAAGTGGAGATTATTTTGTCAAAGTAGGGCCTGACAAGCCTAGTGATTTTGGGGAAGTACAACTGAATGAACCTGATCGTGGTGGTCTACTGTTGAGCCTTAAGGCAAGATTGTGAGACCTTAAAGGTATTTGGAAAGGGAATTCCTAGGTGACTTGGAGGTAGCACTCCAAATGTCGGGAGCTACCATGCAACACACGTTTACCTCGACTGTCGCGCATATGTGTCTCGGGTTGAGTTGAGAGAATCTATGAGGACATGGCCAATTTGAATTTTCCGTCCACTGGGATGGTGGCATAGTATCAAGCCTCCTAACCAAATACTTCAGAGTTAGAATCGTACCACATTGTGAAGTAGAGTCAAAGCTCATGTATAGCATTGCATTTTCTTGTGGTTGTTTTGTTGTGATTAATATGTATTGTGTGGGATAATAATTTCTCTTAGATGATTTGATGTTATAGCGAAATGTATTGATTTTACTTGAGTGATTTTGATTTTATAGTGCGATGTTTTACCTTGAAGAATGTTTGTGTTATGGCGCGATCTATTATTATTGTTTGCGTGTTCTTCTTACTTATTTCAAAACTCACCTTATTCGTTGCTTATGTTTGAATGGTTTGGTCATGCGTTTGTGAAATCACACTTATTACAGAGGAAAAGTTTAACATGTTCCTTTTGAATTTTGAGAAACACGACATCCTAAATTAAAAATAAAAGTTTTATTTTCTTTGAAATAAATTTTTATTTATTCGCTGCAAATTTTATAGAAATATGATATAAATTTTTATATATATTATTTTGGCGTTCAGGGTTCACATTAGTGGTATCAGAGCAGGTATATCCAATCAGGTCAAGTGGATCGAATGTTGATTTGGTGTTAGTTTAATGTTAGTTGTGTCAATTTTGTTTTCTTGTGTAATAATTATTTTCACTATGATATTTTTCCTGTTATATTATTGTGTTAAGTGTTATATGTTTTAGTTTAATTATACATATTTTTGAAGTTGCTAATTAATTGTTTATCATTTGCTTACTCTGATTGTGTTGTGGATTTTATTTTCTTATCTAAGTGACTAAAAAGACCATGAAATTATTTGTTAAAATTTGAGTTAGTTGAAATTGTTGATATAATTAAGTTGATTACCTTTTGATTGGACTTGTGAGTTGCTTTTTTTTTTTTTTGTTA
>JBBPBS010000577.1:6705602-6739238 GCA_037974835.1 Cicer judaicum
CCATCCCACCCAGCCCCCCCTGCCCACCCAGCCCACCCAGCCCGGAGAGTCTGTTCCAGAGCCTGCTTATTTAAAGCATATTATTCCTAATTTTCCAGATCCTATGATTCGAGAGCCTGATCCAGACTCAATTATCTAACCCCAAGATGTGAAGTATACAATCTCCCAAATGTCACATCCATGCCTAAATAATTATTACATAATTGGTCCACCTTGTTACCAATGCTTTGTTTTGTACAATGTATGAATAAATTCAGAGCATCATGTATGTGGCATGACAGATAAATTATGCCCTTTCTCCAAATTTATCAATAAATAGCTAATAATGGTATATTGTGTTCAAAAGATTTATTATTATTATTATTATTATTATTATTATTATTAATTTTATTATATTACTATTATTTTCCTTGTGCAAACGATGGGAATGGATCCCTCCAATGACATGACAGATAGTAGAATCTAGACCCTTGAATAAAAAAATAAGTTGGAGACGTTTTTAATATAAAAATAGGAGAAAACAAAAGACTTAATTATTTGTATTTAAATACTAAATTCCTTTTATAATTAAAATAATAGTTAGTTGTGTGCATACAAGTTGATGGAAATATAAATATTACTCTCTCCGTTTTACTATGAGTATCACCTTTACATAAAAAAAAAATTATTTTGATTCTCAATGACACTTTTGCATAAATACTACTCCTTCTAATTAATATTATATCCAGCATATTCAAGTCATATATTTTAATTGACAGTCAAGTAAGTAAAGAGATACTAAATTCCATCATAATTAACTCATACAACTGTGAGGTCTCACCTTCGAACTTGAGAAAAGACATCCAAACTAATAATATCGGTATTTTTCAGTTGAGTTAGGATTTAAGGACGTCGTGAGTCATTTTATCAGATTTAAGTTAAAAGCTTTTAAAAATATGGAAATCGATCAATTCATGGAAGGTTATTCCCTCACGAAAGAATTTTATGAGTTCTCTTATGCTTCTCGTGATAATTTACAAAGTGTTTGAACACCTAAAACTTGGAATATGAAACTATTGAAGTGAAAATATCAATTATATATAAGGAAGGGGGTTTGAATTATAATTGTCTCTTTTAAAAATTCCTATTTAAAAATTGAAAGATTAACTCAAGATTGATCTTGGTTATAAACAAAGATTGATCTTGTTTAGTGTAAAACAGCAATATCAAGTTTATCAATATAAAAATTAATTGTAAAACATATAATAAATAGAGATAGAGATAAAGATATCACATAAACATATATCTTAGTTCATGCAAACACGTGTTACGTCCATTCCTCACAAATGTGAGATTTTCCACTAAGTGTTCAAACCAAGATCGTTCTTGGTTTTCACTGATCAATCTTGATCTTTACACAGTTTCTACCTTTCTACCTAGAAAGGATTTTTCACAGGTTTACCTTACACTATTTCATGAAGGATTTTGCAAGCTACCTTTTAGAACCTAAAAGGATTTTTACACACTACCCAAGCTATATTATCAAAAATAGCCTTGAGTTACAAAGTGATGATTTTAAGAGTATTAGAATCTTAGTATTGTTCAACTCTTGTTTGAGAAATAAATTCTATATTTAGAAGTCATTTATTATTGATTCTAACACAACATAAAATAAAAGAACTGCAGGCTTGAGAATGATTTTGACAAACTTGAGTATGATTGAATGATTTATGCTTTGCTTGACACTTTTTGTTGTATCTTATTCTTTATCTTCAAACTGTATTTTATAAGCTTTAATAGAGATTTAGGACAGCTCATATGTCCGTTGAAATAGGACCAACTGTCATGAAGAAATGGTTGGATAAAACCAGTCATAAAGCAAGAGTGATTATGCTAAATCTAGAAACGTGCTGTGGATATTTAAAATTGATTTATTTGTGTTTTATGGAGATTACTAGTAATACACCTCCTTTCTACCCGTATAGACTACTTTATTTTCGACTGAAATTCCCTATTATTTTTTAATTTCTATTTCTATAGGTTTTATCCATTCACTATAATCCACCTTCTTTCAAATTCACTTTCTCCCCATTACAAGTATGCATGTTTCTACATCCGGAAATGCACTATTATTTTAATATTTGGCTTTCAACTCTTATGCTAGGCACATCATATTCATGTTTTGATCGAATGAAATTTGATTTTATTTTTCTGTTAAATCATGTACTAATCGTTATTGTATGGATAATGAGTATTTAATTGTGCGTGTCAACTCAAATAAAGTTATGACTTTACTTAAATGCACTATTTGCTAAATTTACTATTCTACTAAATGTTGAAATTTGATATAGATTTTGATGAATATTGTGGAATGATTGATATATAAATAGATGTAAACTTTGATGAATATTTTTGAATTCATTTTAAGAGTTGTCGAGTTGTGAACATCAAATATGTATGAACTAGATGTTAATGATTTTTTAAGTGAATATTATGTTTTCATCATATATAGGTAGGGTCTGACAAGTCATGTGATTTTAGGAAATAACAACTAAATGAACCTGATCGTGAAGAGTTACAGTAGAACCGTACAATAATACTTATTGATGATTGGCCTCCTTATATAATTTTCTTTCTAAAAATTTAATTTTCTTTATTATCTTCCATCATTGAAACTTGGAATTTTGGATTGGTGACATACATTTGTCAATTTTGTGTAGCTCTTCACTGGTACAAAGAAAAAACGGAAAAGAATAAACACCCTTAACAATCAAAGTTTTCTTAATGTTGCATGAAAGGTCGGGTGCATCTGGAAATCACTACATATTTATAAATTATAGGTATTTGATAAGTTTTTGTGCAATTGAAAATCAATTGCGTCAAATTACTCTATTGACTATTAGAATGTTAACATACATATAAAATAAAGACATGCTCAAAATATATATTATATATTTCTGATCATAAATAACTTTCATAATGAAAATTTAATATCAATTCATTCCAATAAGAATAGTTTGAAAATTTAAGATAATTAGATATAAAAAACTTTAAAAATATACCACTACACTTAACTCACAAACATAATTTAGGAGATGTATTTATACATATCTTAATTTAATCTCACGTGTAATTTTTATTTATTTGACCATAACATATATGTTCATTGTTATTTCATACAAGTTAAGATACCGAGGTAACATAAAAAGAGAAAGTTAGAATATAACTACAACATTTGTTATATAATCTATCTACGGTAATTTTATCACATTTACTTAAGTTCATCAATATCATATCAATGGTATTTCTATTGCTTTCACTTATAATTCATCTAACACCATATCAATGATAATCTCTAGCATACTAATTACTATATCTACAATATTAGTTATATAATCTATCATGTGGCCTATAATTTCTCTTTAGTTCAATGACAATTTATACATATCTTGATTTAATCTCAAGTGTAATTTTTTTTATTTGACCATAATATATATGTTCATTGTTATTTCAGACAAGTTAAAATACAGAGGTAACATAAAAAGAGAAAGTTAGAACATAACTACAACATTTGTTATATAATCTATTAAGGATAATTTAATCACATTTACTTAAATTCATCAATATCATATCAAAAATTGAGGAGTAAAATATGATTTAAAAATAATTTGTGAAATCTTGTGCTAATTATTATTGTATAAATGATGTGTATTGAAGTGTTTTTGTCTACTCAAATAAAGTTATGATTTTACTTAAATGCACTATTTGTTATGATTAGTGTGTGTGAGTAAACGTAAGTTGGGAGGATTAGAAGACGTGACAAAGGGGATGCCTTCACCCCATCAAAGTGGGTTAAAAAAACTCTTTTAATTATTGTATTTTTATCTATTATATCTTATTAAAACAAATTCTTGCACTCTATTACTGCCACATTAGTGTAGCATTTCTTTCTAATATCCCTTTTTATGTTATATAGTTCTTATTAATTCACTCACACTCATTCTCTCACTTATTGTGTGGAAATAATAAAAGGTGAATACCATTTTCGGTTAAGTCCCTCGCTGTTACAATATACAAGTCATTTCATTAACAAATCAATCTTAGTAGTCAGAATGCCATTTTTTTCAAAAGCCATCTAATTATTACCGATTTTATTCTTGAATTATATTTACATATTATATATGCTATATGCTATATACTATATACTATATACGAAATGGTTCTATTCTATCTTGATTATATTAATTTAAATTATTTTTAATTTTCAAGTATTCTCATTCATTTGTGTATTTTTTCCATTAAACAAAAATAGCTTTTTATCGAAAGACATTGACACAAATATATTTAAATAAAATAAGGGATATTATTCATTCTAATTTTAAATATAAAGATTTTACTAACCTCTTAATTGAACTGTTACAACAAAAATATTGTGAAACAATAAAAAAAAAATAAAAAATAATAGACAATTAATAATGACTCAAACTTAAAAAAAAAAAAAAGGGTGTTGTCAACCCTCCAAATACACACTTGAATATCTGAAATTCTTTTTCTATTATGTCACATTTGAATCACTGAATTTCTTATATCATTATGTCATGAGAAACAAAATAAGTTTTTCGTTTAATCCTCATTCCCACAATAAACTTTTGAAAAAAATAGCTAGGTTAAAGCAACAAATGAAAATTGTGGTAAGCAGAGGTGGGGTGCAAATTATGTGTCTTCAAGACATGCGTGACAAACTTCGTATGATTTAAACTAATGGCTTTTCAAGCTTAGGAATGGTGTCTTCCAATATTGTGTCAATTCCAAAAAGCTAGATTTGGAAGGAAACAATTGATTCATTTAAGAAGACTCTCCACCTTCCTTCACTAAAATAAAATTTTAGTTTCGTAGACTTTGAGCTTTTGAAAAAAAAAATATAGTTGGTGTTTTGAAAATTTCTTTTGTTAATATTGTAGATGTATAACTTGAGATAATAGCTGTAAAAGAAAGTTTTTATTTTGAACATTTTTGGCTTTTTAAAAAAAATAAATATGTTAAAACTGTTGTTTTTCTTTTGTTAATGTGATACATCTACTTATGGTAGCAATGGATCTAAAATAAAATTTTGTTTCAGAATATTTTGAAGTTTTACAAATATGATAAATCCATGACTTGTAACAGTAGATCTATAGGAAAAATAAAATTTAGAACACTTTAGATTTTAGTTCAAAATATTGAATTTATGTTAAAAAATTTGATTCTTAAGTTTTTGTATTTTTTATGGTTGAAAAGGTTCTAAAAATATGTATTTAAATCTAAGGATGAAAGAAAATTTTGAAGAGATATTTTTCCTTCACTAAACAAGGATGGCTGAACTCAAACTTGAATTTTAGGGTTTAGGATTTCAAAAAATTTCATGTGTACAAAAAAAGTTGTGATCTTGGTTTTAAAAAGGGATAGAAAACCTATAGTGCTTTTGTTTAAAATGTTGTTGAAAATTTAAGAGTTTTGAAAATGTTACAAAAATATAATAATAATTATGACAAGTTTTTTTAAATGAAAAAAGAAAACAAGTTTGTTGAATTTATTAAAATTAAAAAAGATTTGAGTTTGAAGACTTTTTGTGAAGGTTAATGTTTCGAATGAATTTTGAAATAAACATTTTAGTGAATATGAGGATTAAACTTATATTTTAAAATTTTTAGTGTTGCTTTTAATTTAAAATGATAATGATATAAGGTACTAGAGACTTTCGAGGACGAACACTTGTGTTTTTGAACAATTATAAGGTAAAGGTTCCTTCTAAATTTTTAGTTGCATATAGGGACCTACTTGAGTGACTGAAATTTGAATCTAAGCTAAATGTTGTTGGTGCGATTATGTATTTATAATTGATATCATGTGTTTACTACATGTTATGAAATTATTGATGATAATATGTTATGGGTATGGTATGTGAAAAAGTGTTGGAAAACTATTAGTGTTTATCGAGTATTAAAAGTAGAGTCTTCTAATAACTACATTTACATAGTAATTATTGTGAAAGAGTCAGAGTATGCTCATTCATTTAATAGTTAATGGCGATCGTGATGGACCATAGGATGGTATCGGGTCATTGGATGGTCCACCTTATTCATACAACGATCATTGAGTTCTGATGGTTTGTAATAGACTGCACTATAGTAAATTGTGCTAGTCTGTGACAAACTACACATGTACTGGTTTGTGAGTAGTAGTTAATTTATGATGTACGCCCCTCGCGAAGGATATTCAAATTATGGAGTCATGTGAACTACCTTATAAGAATTGCATTAGAATACTTGGTCACATGACTCATGTTATTATGAAACAATATATGCATATACATGCTCTATTATCGCTTACTATCATGCTATACTTTTTAAATGTTATTTATTAATTTCGATTGATAACCCTTTAAAAATATAGTGGAAATTGGTGTAACGCCCCATAATTTGTATTAAAATAATTTAATAATATTATAACGTCTTAGATTTCTTATTAAAATATTTTATTAATATTATCATAAATTATTACTATTAGGGTGGTGTAATAACTTCTATGTGGTTGTCTTATGTGTTTGCCTTAGTGATTTATTTAAATTATTAATATTGATAATATTGAATTTGTTTTAAATATATATATATATATATATATCGATATTTATATAGAACAAAACAATAAGTAAATGGGTGTTGCTGCTAACTTTAGCACTAATTGAGTTGGTTTGGGAATGTTAATAATAATAATAATAATAATAATAATAATAATAATAATAAAACTTAAGTTGATTTTGCACACGGTGAGACTAATAGATACCTAAAGTTTTCTAGTATAAAAACTAGATTGCCGCATGCCATATCAAAATAATATAGCCGCCTAGTACAATAAAATACACCAGTTCTAGTATTATAGAGTGCAACAGCTTTAGTCTTAAGGGGAAGAAAAATAAGAGGAACCACGACTATTGTTATCATATTAAAGTATTTCTCTACAAGAATTTTCATCGTTCCGGTAAGTTGCTTGTAATTCCTAAATTAATTGCGAACACCTAATATCTATGCCATTGTTATTTGGTTTTGTTTTCTAGTATATAATTTATTCCATTGTCATGTTTTAGTTGATTTTTCACAATCATGATTAAAATTAAAATAATAATTTTTTAATACATTTTGTTTGAATATCAATTGGTTATAAGTCGAAATTCTAACCATAAGAGTAATGTGTTCTGAACAAAATCTGTAAACTTTGTCTCTAAAATAGCATAATTGTTCCTTGTGATTTTACAAGTAGCAGAATGTTACGTTATAATAAAATTAATTTGATAAATTCAATTGAATGTCTAAATCTATTGATATTAAAATCTTATATAATATAATTTTTGTTAAGCAATTTTAAGTGTTTAAATTCGCCTTTTTATAAAAGCATAATCGAGGTACATTTTTCTTATTTGAAGTTAAAGATAGTATATACTATATTTATGGTATATATACATACACCTTCGGTTTACAATTTTACATGTTAATAATAAAGAGTATATTTTTATTCTATATCTAATAGCTTTATTATTTGATTTTAAATACGTATGATATATTGTGCACTACTGTAATATCAAAATTATAAATACACCATATCTATTTAGCAGTACATAATTATCATTTTTAAGATATTGTTTATATTGATATAACCATAAGTATATATGGTAATAAATATATATTTGGATGGTATTGTAAATAGTAAACAATTTATTTACCTATTGTATCAAGTAATTAATACGTATTTGGTTGTCGTATTGTTTTATTTCTTTAGTGGATTATTAGAGACGACAGATGACGAAGACACGACACGTTAACATATCATTTTTTTTCCTGGTGAGATCTTCAATCGAGGTAAGGGGTGAGATGAGGTTCGACTTTATGAGTATAAAATAACGTGGGATGAACGGGAATACCAAAATTCCCAGATTTTCATCTGGGGCTTACTACGTACGGTCGAGCCCTATTGAGTAATAATAATCAATTAATAATATATGAATGGTAATAGTGAGAACTAAAATATAATTTAGCAACCATAGAATTGTCATGAATCTATTTATATCAAGATTGTATGCTATCTGATTTTATGAAATCATATACTATTATTATCGTATGAATGATATGTACTTGAGTGTTTTTGTTACTTGATTGAAATTGTGATGTTACTTGAATGTGCCACCTATTTGATTCCTTATAATGTGATTGATGAGACTGGACTGTGTATTATGAGTAGTGTAAACCAAATATTGAGATTTTATTGTGATTGAATGATATATATATATATAATGATGAATATTGTGAAGTCAAACTGAAACTTATTGAGTTATGATGATTGAGTAAGTATGAGATATGTGTTGTAGATTTTGAAGTTAGGATTATTTTGTCATCATATAGGGATGGTTTGACAAACCTAGTGATTCAGGGAAGTACAACTGAATAAGCCTTATCGTGGAGGGCTACAGTCGAACTGTAAGATAAGACTGATAGACCTTGGAGGTACATCTAGTGGGGAATTCCTAAGTGGATTAGTGGGTTATTCCCTAAGGCCGGGAGCTACCGTGCAGCACAAGAGTACCCCGACCGTCGCGTATATGTGTCTCGGGTTGAGTTGAGGGGATCTATGAGGACTTGGCCATTCATGAATTGTCCGTTCACTCAAGTAGTGGCATAGTATCAGGCCTCCTAACCAAGTACTTCATAGTAGAATGGTACCAAATGATGAAGAAGTATAGAGTATAGGACATACATAACATTTCATCCTTGTAACTGTTTAATTGTGATTGAATTAGATTAACCTTTGATATTATATTTTCGAATGTTTCTCTTTACTTGTGTTGTTTGACTACTTGTGTGTTCTCCTCGTTTATCTTATACTTTTACATAATTTCGAAACTCGCCCCTCGTTGCTTGTGTTTGGCACTTGCGAGAGCGCAGTTATTTGATGTTATCGATTGGTGATCCACGCTCTGAATAGGTGATACTAGGTGGGAGTAATTTTTGTACTTTGTTGAGTTTTGAACTAACTTCGAATTTTGTAAATATGATCGACCAATTGTGTTATTTTTATCTTTTATTCGAAGGTAGAAATTAATTTTCTCTGAGTTTAGAAATTGTTTCTATAAGAGAAATATTTATTTAATAAACCTCAACTATATTCAATATTAAAGGATTTTTTTTATTGAAAATTTTTATGCAAGCATTTTGTGTAAGTGTGAATGTGACATCTTGAACTTTATAGTTTAAAAAAAATTATACTCTATTATCGCTGTGAATCTCTTAAAAACTAATGCATTTTACTTTTTATTTGAATTTGGGTTTAGGGTGTCATATTGGGATTTGCCCTTATACAATGTTGAATTATGTACTAATAGTGATAACTCTGATGATAGAAACGTCGTTAGACTTATCTAGTCGTTATTTTCCAAGAGCTTAAGCATACGAACCCATCTCAAGAAGGGCTACTTATACGGGGAGGTTGGTGATGACCAATAGCAAGGTTTGTGCAATATTTCACATAGGGATCATCCACGAGAGGATCGAGTACCCAATACCTCCAGGTTTTCTACTCAGGGTTAATGTTGCATGGACGAATGCGAAGGATGCTTTAGTTGGAGGTGAGATGAAGGCTAAACTAGGACTGGTGACTCCCACCGCATTGGGCATTGTGTCTAGACTGAGAGCTAGAAATAAGGAAAATAGATCAATACCAGAGATTGAGGAACTTGCATGACCATCTCGATTGGTTGGGGATCAGGGTTTCATTGATGGACCATCGATACCTTGGTTGGTGTCACCCAGTGGATGATTCTCTACCGATTGTCTTGGAGGTTAAGAGGTGTTTGAAGATCCCGGCTCCGTCGAAGCCACCTATCTCATGGGTGTACATATATGAGGAGACTGATCCCTCTGTGATTGTTAAGGAGAAGGAGGTTACTTCTATGAGGGATATCATGCAGTGGAGACATTGGTTGTATGTGGAGGTCACCATTGTTACTGTAGTCATCAGTCTTATGATGAGATAGGAATTTGTGGAGGGTCATAGTGCCACTCTTTTGGTGGATCTACTTATATTGTTGTGGGATGATTGTAATTATGCCATACTTGGACAATTGGCTTTTGTTGATGGGTTCATGTTCCATTTTTTTAATATGATCGTGGGATGATAGCATTCTTGGAGCAGCAATTTTGCGTAGGTGTTTGCAGAGAATACCCCAGGGATATGAGCGATAATTCGTTAGGTCTCATAGCCTCCCTGTATTTTCTAGTGTTATATAATTGAGTTTATTGTCTCAAATTACTTTTGCCTACTTGCATGACTGGTATTTCCAATTATGATCTTTTCTTATTTTAGTGTTGCAATGTTTTATTGAGTAGTTTTAAAAACCCATTAGATTCGCATTGTAAAACATCAAGATGTTACAAATCTAAAAAATTCACGTTCCTTACTCAAAAATTGTGTCAAGAATTTTATTGTATATAAATTAATATATTTACCTCCAAAACATCTTTTAATTTGTTCCATTTATATTCTTTTAAAGTCCTAATTAGACAAGCTTCCTAAGCTAATCTGTCAAACAACTATAATTCCCAATGCCATATTTTAAACAAAAGGATTGCTAATATTTATTGATGATTGGTCTCCTTATATAGTTTGCATTTTTAAAATTTTAGTTTCTTTATTATCTTCCATCATAGAAACTTCAAATTTTGGAATGTCGATATGCGCTTTGAATTTTGTGGAGCTCTTCACTAGTACAAAGAAAGAACTGAAACGAGTCAGCACCCTCAACATCCAAAGTTTTATATATGAGGCATGGAAGGTTGGGTGCATCTTGAGATCTCTATATATTCATAAGTTATAGGTATTTGATCAATTATTCTGCAATTGAAAATCAATTATGTCATATTACTCTTTTGAAATATTAATATCCCATTTGGATCATCTTTCTTTTCTTTTTAGCTTCTTTTCTTCTTCAAGGATTTTTTCTATTTTGAACTTCTAGTTCACCCTAATTTGTACAAAGATACATATGATATAATAATATATTTCAATAAATCAATTTCAGCTGCTTATTTTGCACTCTAATTGGAAATATTAATTCATCAAATGATAGTCAACAAACTCGTTTGTAAATAAATCTCCAATCACTTTTCTATATATACTCTATTATAAATGGGGATTTTATATCAATATGTATTCTCAAGATTCTTTTAAGAATCATGTTAATGCATTATATTAGAGCAACTAGAACATACATAACATATCGAAAGAATCTCTTAGATGGATAATGTTAGGATATCAAGCCATAATTGCATCTTAGAATGTTAACATATATCTAAAATATAGACATGTTCAAAGTATATATATATTATATATATATATATATATGTTCATAAATAACTTTCATAATGAAAGTTTAATATCAATTCATATCCAACAAGAGTAGTTTGAAAATTTAAGATAATTAGATATAAAAGACTTTGAAAATAGACCTCTACACTTAAATTACAAACATAATTTAGGAGATATATTTATGTATAATCTCACATGTACTTTTTTAGGAGATATTTTTAATCCAATGGCACAAACACACCTATTGGATGCACAAGATTGGTTAAAAACCCTAATTAGACAAGAATAAGACTTGGGAGGACGAAAATGACATAAATGTTCATCCAATGACACAAACACACCAATTGGATGCACAAGATTGGTTATAAACCCTAATTGGACAAGAATAAGACTTGGGAGGACCAAAATGACCTAAATGTTCATCCAACGACACAAGCACACCTATTGGATGCACAAGATTGGTTAAAAACCCTAATTGGACCAGAATAAGCTTAGGGAGGACGAAAATGACTGAAGTGTTCATCCTATGACACAAACACACCTATTGGATGCACAAGATTGGTTATAAACCCTAATTGGACAAGAATAAGACTTGGGAGGACGAAAATGACCTAAATGTTCATCCAATGACACAAACACACCTTTTGGTTGCACAAGATTGGTTAAAAACCCTAATTGGACAAGAATAAGCTTAGGGAGGACGAAAATGACCTAAATGTTCATCCTATGACACAAACACACTTATTGGATGCACAAGATTGGTTTGGACATGAATAACACTTGGGAGGACGAAAATGACCTAATTGTCATCCAATGACACAAACACACCTATTGGATGCACAAAATTGGTTAAAAACCCTAATTGGACAAGAATAAGCCTAGGGACGACGAAAATGACCTTAAATTTCGACAATGTCAAGACATTCATATCATCATTTAACAGCAATGAAAACACCCGAACAAGTTTTCATAGATAAATTTGCTAGCCCAACACAATTAAAACAAAATTTTATAAACAAACAGACAATGTAAATGGTAACGAGTTGAAAATAAATAGCATAAGGTAAAAATAGAACTTAAGCCCTAATTCTTGCTATAAATCAATTACAAGTCTTACACGTGAGTTGTCTGCGATGAAGTGCTTCTTTTACGTCAAATTTGACTACTTTCTCCAAAAGATTCTTTTAGTGAAATTAAAATTTAACAACTAAAGTTTGATTGGTCTTCAAGAGTTCAGCCAAAATATTTTCAAGTTTAGAGTTGTAATCAATTTTATGAACTTCATTGTGACAACCTATTTTTTTTTTTATTCAAAGCATTACATAAAACAACTTATTGCTTAGAAAAATTACAAATTTTTTTTTAGGTAAGAATACCTAAACTACTATTCACTTAAATAATTAGTAAACCCTAAATCTCGAAATAATATACATAACAATTTATATCATTTTTTATTAAAATTCGTAGTGCATAAATAAAAAGTCCCTCAAAAGAAAAGAAACTTTTGTGAGTTATCAGGGTATCACATTTCTCAAAATAAAAATGGAATACTTCAAACTTTTTCCTCCTATAGAACATTGCAATCTCAATAAACTTGATTTAACTATAATTCCTTAATTAAATTAAAAAAACTTAGTAGTACTTGTATGGTTTTCATACAAAGAGTTGTTTCTAATCAAATAAGTAAAAGACAACTTATAACGCTCATTCCCAGTATCATCTAATAGAGTGGGACTTCTCTCAAACTTGAACTTCAAGAATCATTAACCTATAATAATTGTGATTTCGCAAACGCAAGGTCAACACAGTCAAACAAGGACAACGAATGAGGTGAGTTTTGAACTCATGTTGATAGAATAATATAAGTAAGAAGAACACTCAAATAATCAAAACAAAGTCATATCAAACACATCACAATATATCGAAACATTCAAGGAAATAATCATATTATAAAGTCAAAATCACTCAAGGAAAATTAATATCTCATTATACCATCAAATCATCTAAGATGATTTATTATCACATTATTGACCACAAAAAAACAATCACAGGATGGTGCAATGCTATGCATGCTCTTGATAACTATATGATCCAGATATAATACATTCCACTAAGGCAACTTCCACACAGAAAAATCACTCATTCCAATGGAAAAAATAAAACTGTCACAAAGATAACTTTCAAGAAGATCTATATGTCATGACATGATGCATATACTATGACATGATGATGTATTATCAAAATCAAACATCCAACACAACTCACTAAGATTAGGTCAAATGATCCAAAAATAACGTATAAGAAATCATCACTATTTGATATATGACTAACATCATACACCACAGGTTCTTATCATGAAAATTAAATATTTATAACAGATGATCACAAAAATCAATGCTCACATATCTTAAAGATCATATATTCATAAACAACTATCACAAAGATCAAAGTTTTCACTACATATCATGAAATCATATATTCATAGGAGTATCATAAAAATCAAACTTTAAGTTTTTACATCTTAAAAATTTAAAATTTTATTACATACATATAGAAATTAAAACCTTCATAATAATCCACACATAAATTTAAATTTTATTACATATATCATAAATAAGACTTTCAACAGAATAAAAATAAATACTTAAACTTTCTTCACATATACCACACAGTCATAGAATTTAAATCATACAACACTTTATAAAAGTTTATAATCCATGTTTTAATTCTACAAATCCTAATTAGTCATATTACTTCAATTATTACTAAATAGAGCTACCGTTGTGCGTAGCTGAGACCCAAATGAATTATTGGAAAATACAGCTTTCCCGTTCATCTCACATTATAATATACTTATGAAATTAGACGTCATCTCACTCCTTACCATATTTTGACGCTTTCACACGCGAAAACGAGTCCGCAAGAAAAAAAGTCTTTGTTCTTTGACTTCTTGTCCTTTAATCGATCTAACTCGATAATTTAAAGGTAAACGTCAAAAATAAATTCCGAAAACTTACTCTAAAATGTCAATTTCGAAATTGAATCAAGTAAAGCTACCCTAAATTGGACAATAATATGAGGATAGCATAGCCAGCGTTCACGTGGTCGTTTTGACGTTGATTTCACTCAAATCAGACTTACGATGAAAAATAACAGTGTAAAATAATCAATTCCATAAACAAAAAAGTCGGGTATTTTAAAAAAAATTAGAATATTTAAAAATATGAGAAAATGTGTTTAATTGACTAGCTAAATGAATGAAACAACATACTAAAATTTAGACAAAAACAGTAAAAAAAATTTAGACAGTCGTTGGACACCGAATCCAAGATTGTCTCACACGTACTT
The DNA here is from genome assembly GCA_037974835.1 of Cicer judaicum. NCBI lineage: Eukaryota > Viridiplantae > Streptophyta > Magnoliopsida > Fabales > Fabaceae > Cicer > Cicer judaicum. Next base: position 6,720,321 of record JBBPBS010000577.1, read on the forward strand.
GAGTTTCTTCATTCCCTTTGAGTTAATACTACTGTAGCGGCTCTACCTTTTTTCCCACACTTTATCTCTTTTCTTTTAATTAAATAATTAAGGTTTACTCTTATATATGACGTAACCCATGAAACACATTTCACCATTTGTTTTATTTATATTTTTCTAAAACAAAATCAGTAGTTATCAAAACTAATTTTTAACACTTCTTAATATCTTTCTAAAATATTATTAATATTTTAAAACTAAATTTTTTCAAAATAGAATAATTAAATTGATCAATATTTAAATATATATATTTATATATATAGTAGTAATATCTAAAACCAAAGTACTCATAATTATCACCACAATTATTACATTACTACTTTTTTCAAAATATTTATATTAAATATAACACACCAACAATTTATGTTATTTACTAAATAAATATGTATCAAATCATTGTACTATAAAAAATATATAAAACTAAAATAATTAAAATATAAGTATGTTCATATTTATCATTTACTCAATCGCATACAAAAATATCACCACAATTATTTAGTAATGTAAATTTACACGTATTTTCACTCAAAATCTTATTCTTTAAAATACTCTAGCTAAAATACCATTATTCTTTGAGTAATAAATCAAATGACTGAATATAATACTTGCAATTGATATTACTTATTAAATGAATTATATATACAATTATCAAACTATAGGTACTCACACATATCACGAGAAGTAATCATAAAATTAATCAACATATATTTTAAAATAATTTTAACGTCAAATTAATTCTTTAAAATCTTATTTAATTAATAAAATAGTTGATTATAAAATTTTGGATGTTTTCATGCTCTATAATTGAAATGAAACCAGACTCCTCACAATAATAACTTCTATTGAAATTTATGTGTGAGTGGTTAGTTCCACATCGATTAGAAATTGAGGAAATGTTAGATTTATAGGAGAGGTGACCCACATACTTGGTGTCTTAAATTTTTTGATGGTGATGTGGTGTCAAATTTTTTTAGAGATCATAGACATTTTGTCCATTTTTGTAGTCGCACTTTCCTAGACTCCCCTACAAGTGGTAATAGAGACATAGTTCAACATGGCGAAGGAGTGGGATGTAAGATTCGAGTGTGGATCAAGTATAGTGGTGTGGAAGATTTGGCAGTCCCTTAATTTAATTTCATGTCAATCATTTATTTATTTTTTATTCTATTTGATCATTTATTTAATGTTAAGTAATAATTTTATTATTTATGTCTAAAAATGTCAACAATATTATCCTATTTTATTAAAATTCAAAAAATTCATCATCATGTTCAAACAAAACCCACAAAATTCATTATAAATTTTTTTAAAAATTGATATATTCATCAAATCCATAACTTAAATCTTCAAATAAAACTCATATCTTCATCTCCAGTAACATTAAATTCATCAAATAAAGAACTCACGCTTTAAGATTTGATATTTAAATCACCAAGACACTACCTTCTTCTTTATTTCATTCTCCAAATCAAATCCCTAACCTAAATATTAAAATTCGTGTTTTTTATTTAATGGATTTGATGTCGTTGTTAATGGAGATGAAAATATGAGTTTATTTGAAAATTTGAGCTATTAATTTGACAAAAATATGAATTTTGTTAAAAATGATAACTAATTTTTTAAATTTTATTTGAAGATGATGATGAATTTTTTGGATTTATGTAAAAAAGGATAATATGTTGATATTTTACAATATAAAGGATCAAGTGGTTACTAAAAATTAAATAAAAGATAAAATTGGTAAAAAAATGATCTATGACTAATTTGTTACTTAAAACTAAATTAAGGGACCACGAGAGGTACTTTACCTAAACTTTAATGAAAAATAATTTGGTACGTTAATTTTAAAAACTAATGAGATAATTTTTTCTCGTTTTCACAATAGCGAAGTGTTCTCACCAGAATTGTTATGAATAATATGTGTTAATGAATTTTCATTCCTTAGTCTTCCATATTTACATAGCTCACTTTCCTTTAACTCCGACTATTGAATGGATTAACTAGTGTCAACTAGAATAATTTAACATGAAAAGCATCCCTAAAGGATTTCTCAAATAAAGATCATATGTGATATAGTTCGTGAAGAACTAAACAACTTAAAATCAAAGTATCCCTAAAAGATTGTTCAAAGAATAAATTATTTTTTATAATTGTTGATGAAAATCACTGTGATATAGTTTCTAAAGAAATAATATTCAAGCATCCCTAGAGGATTGCTCTAAATATTCCTTTTCTTGGTTATTGTAGAGAATTTTAGTATAGTTCTTGAAGAACTAATAATTTAATATCAAATGTCCTTGTAGGATTGTAAAATGTGTGATTTTCATTGGTCATCATTTATGAAGATTTGTGTTGGAGTTCTTGAAGATCTACATATTTAGACTATGATTGAAATATATAAGACAACTTTGATCTAAAATGTTAATTTAAAAGAAATTAAATGAGAGAAAATGCTTATATTTTTATGTCACTCAAATATGCTTTAGAAGTTGCAAAACTGAGAAAAACTTTCAAGAATATTTTGAGAGATTGATAATAAATTGTCATTGAACTACAGAGAACTTATAAGCCACATGATAGATTATCTAACTAAGTTTGTAGTTATGATAGTTGGTATCCTAGAGATTATCATTGATGTGGTGTGGATGAATTATAAATGAAAGTGAAAAAATTAATTTAACATGTAAGAAATACCAATGATCATATATGTTATATGTCAAATAAAAAAAATACACATGAGATTAAGTCAAGATATATATAAATATATCTCTAAAATTTGTTTGTGATTTAAGTGTAGTGGTATATTTTTATAGTCTTTTATATCTAATTATCTTTAATTTTCAAGCTATTCTTGTTGGATATGAATTGATATTAAATTTTCATTATGTTAATATATACTTTGAACATATCTATATTTTAGATATATGTTAACATTCTAACATTCAATTATTGCTTGATATCCTAACATTCCCCATCTAAAAGATTTTTTCAATATGTTATGTATGTTATAGTTGCTCCAACATAATGCAACAAAATGTTTCATAAAAAGAATATTGAGAATATATGTTGATATAAAATCCCCATTTATAATATAGTATATGGAAAAACGAAATTGGAGAATTTTTTACAAATGAGCCTGTTGACTATCAATTGTTGAATTTATGTTTCCAATTTAGGGTGAGAAAATAAGTAGCTGATGTTGGAACCAAGTTGGTTTTATATTTAGAGTTTTTATGTTAACAAATTTTTTTTATGAAAACAATATATTTGACTTCAAAGAGTATTGAGGAAGATTCATATTTTTGAAGAAAATCTAAAATAAGATTTTATTCAAATTTATAATTGATGAAAATATTTGACAAAGTTGAAAAGAATATATGGTCAAGATTTGATGAAGATTTGAAGAATACTTTATTTGAAGAATTTACAAAGTCAATCTACACCAAATAGGAACATAATCTATCTGAAGAATTTACAAACTCAATCTACACAAAATAGGAACATAATTAATATGAAGAATGTACAAACTCATTGTGAACAAGATACAATTCATAATTAAACAAGGACTAAACTGAAGCCCAAATTTTCACTATAAATAGACACTCAAGGATGAAGGAGAAAAGCATCGAAAAAACATAAAATAGTAACTTAAGCTCAAAGTTTTCAATTCTTCTTAGAGTTCAAAGAGAGAAAACACTTGTTCATATTAGAAATATCTTGAGTGTTATTTTCTTAGAGTGTGAGAATTATTATTATTATTATAAATTTTGTTAGAAACAAATACTGAAGTTCCAATGTTTGTATTCAATTCGATAGTGGTTTAGTTTCTTCTTCAATCTGGGGTTTCCAAGTTGTTAAGAGAAGACTTGGCTTATAGGGTAAAGGTTGTTAGTTCCTCAAAAGTATGGGGTTGTCAGGCTATTTGGAAAGACTAACTTGGAGGGTTAGGTGATTTCTAATTCAAGGTATTTCAATTAGTCGATTAAAGCCTTCTAAATGAGGGGACTGAATGTTTCCAAGTTAGTGGTGAACCAGGATAAATCTACGTGTCAAATTATTTATGCGTTCATTGCTTGCTATCTCTGAATACAATAGCTTTTACTCCAAGTAAGTCACGAAAACATAACTAGTTTTTTTGTTTATTTATATTTTTATCAAAAAGTTGTCAACTTTGGCAAATACAACTCAACCCCCTTCTTGTGTTTTCACCTTCAATTGGCATCATACCTTGGTCTCAAGGCTGAGCACTTTATAGTGGTTGAGAAAAGATCCAAGGGTTCAATATGTCTAGATTCAGTGAAAAAGTTGTTCGGTGAAACATCAACAAGCCACCTCTGTTTGATGGAAAATGTTTTGAGTAAAGGAAAGACAGGCTGAGAAGTTTCTACATTTCACAAGATCATGAACTTTGAGACTTGGTGGAAGATGGTTATATTGCTCCGAATAATACTAATGATATTGAAATTCGAAGAAAGGAGAAAAATATTTATCAGAAGAAGATGTACAAGATGCATCATAAGTCTAGAACATTCATGATAAATGCAATCACCTTCAAGGAGTTTGACAAGTGCACTAACAAGGAGATATCAAAGAGTATTTATGATAGTCTAATTCTGACCTATGAAGGAAGCAAGCAAGTTAAGGAAGAAAAAATCAACCTCCTAGTAGAAAAGTATGAGTTGTTTAAGATGGAAAAAGATAAAGACATTGAAAACATGTTTTCCAGATTCTAGACCCTGGTCTCGGGATTAAGGTACTTGAGAAGAGTTATACTATTATTAATCATGTGAAGAAAATTCTTAGGAGTCTGACAAGCAAGTGGAGGCCTAAGATCACTGCCATTAAGGAATTAAAAGATCTGAATACTCTAAAGCTGAAAGAATTAATCAGCTCTCTCAGATTACATGAAGTTGAGCTTAAAGAAGATGAATCCAAAAAGAAGAACAAGACTTTGGCCTTGAAATCTAAGCAAAAGAAGTATCTAAAGGAAACATCATAATCAGAGGATAGTGATTTAGATGATCAGAACTTAAACTCAGAGGAAGAGAAGATTGCTTTCATAACCAGATATATTCGAAAGATGTGGCACAAGAGAAAGAAGAAATTTCCCCAAAGATATTCCAAGCAATCCAATAGAGGAAATAATGATAAATTTGACAAGAGAAACATTATCTTCTATGGATGTAATGAACATGGACATATCAAGTCAAAATGTTCATATATGGAGAAAAGGAAACACCAGAGGAAACATTCTAAACCCAAGAAGAAAAATTTGATGGCTACATGGGATGATACAAATGTAACTGAAAAAGTTAATCGAAGTGTTGAATTTGTGGTATTTTCTGACTTTACTCGATCTGATTTAGCTACTGCTATACATGATTTTTTAAAAATGAATCACGAACTGTCTTTAAAACTAAAACACTTAGGAAAGAAAATACAAATGTAATTGAAAAAGTAACTCTAAAAACTAATATAACTAAACTAAGACATAAAATGAAAATGTAAACAGAAAATGTAACTCTAAAAACTAATATAACTAAACTAAGACATAAAATGAAATTCTAAAAACTGATATTAGTGAACTTAAAATAGAAAATACAATTCTGAAAACTGATATTGATAAACTTAAGGCTGAAAATCTAATTCTAAAAAGTAAGTATAGTTCAACATCAATTGAAAATACCACATGCAACTCTGATAAGCATGAAGAAGTATTTAATGATTTTCTTGCTAATGGTATGAAAAGAAGCAAATATGCTTCTATGATTTATGAAGTAAGTAGAATGCTAAAAGAGGTATAAGATTTGAAGAAACTGTAATTAAACCTAAACCTATTCCCTCTGATATCTTGTGCATTGTTTGCTCTAAGAAAAGTCCCAACAAATTATCTTATCCCATGTTAAATACAAGGAAACACAAGAAACCTTTCAATACTAGCAAACTAGGACCCAACCAATTTGGGGTACCTAAGAACAAAATTATCCTTGTTGCAAATGTCCTCATCAATCAAGTTAAAACACCAATGATGGTACCTGAACAATGGATGCTCGCAACATATGACGGGAGAAAAGTCTATGTTCCAAGAACTAACTTTGAGCAAAGGAGGCACAGTGGCCTTTGGAGGAAAGCAAAAAGGGTCGATCATTGGTCAAGGAATAGTTGGTAATGGTATTTTTTCCTTTTATTAAACATGTCTTGTTTGTTAAAAGGTCTTGAGTATAATTTATTAAGTATTAGTCAGTTAAGTTATAATAATTATGATATAATATTCAATCATAAAACATGTAAGGTAATTAGCCAGAAGGATGGATCTATACTCTTTACAAGTAAAAGGCAGAACAACATTAATAAGATTAATGTATTTAGTCTAGAGAAACAGGAGGTTAAGTGTCTTATGTTAGTAAATGAAGAGAAACTAATTTGGCACAAAATATTAGGCCATGCAATCCTTAGACTATTTTCAAAAATGAATAAACTTCAACTAGTTAGAGGTCTACCTAAGCCCATTGAGCTCTTACATATAGATCTCTTTGGGCTAGTGAAAATAGCCTCTCTAAGTGGAAATAAATATGGCTTTGTTATAATAGATTATTACACTAGATGGACATGGGTAAAATTTTTAAGTAAGGATGAATCCCACCTAGTGTTTATCAGATTTTGCAAAAAAATAATGAATGAAAATGGTCTTAAGATTGTAACAATTAGAAATGATCATGGAGGAGAATTTGAAAACAAGTTCTTTGATAGTTTTTGTGATGAGCATGAAATCTCTCACAAATTCTCCTTTCCTAGAACACCCCAAAATTATGGAGTTGTAGAAAGAAAGAATAGATCACTCCAAGAAATGGCAAGAACCATGTTAAATGATATGAATGTTGCAAAACACGTTTGAGCTGAAGCAATTAATGCATGTTATATTCAAAATAGTGTATATATTTGATCCATATTGAATAAAACACCATATGAATTGTGGAAAGGTTAAAAGCCTAACATCTCTTATTTTAAACAATTTGGTTGTACTTGTTATATGTTAAACACTAAAGATAACCTTGGTAAATTTGATTCTAGATCTAAAAAATGAAGCTTCATTGGATACTCTAAAAGATCCAAGGCTTATAGAGTGTTTAATAGGGAAACTCATATTGTGGAAGAATCCATACATGTTAAATTTGATAACAAACAGCTTGACCTTGAAAAGTCAAAGCAAGACGATGATAATAGAGGTTTATTAGAACCAAAGGAAGCAGATGCAAACAAATAAGAAGAACTTGAAAAATACGAGGATACAAGGAATCATAAGAGTATGACAAATCTTCAAATGATGAATCTGATCAATTCAAAAATAGTCAAGATAAGTTAGAAGAAAGATCTATATGGAAGTACTAGTCATCTCATCCTTAAACGCCAATAATTGGAAGTGCAAGTGATTATTTGAAAACCAGGTCATCACTTAAAGATACCAGTTTGTTTAGCTTACTCTCATCAATTGAGCATGCATGTATTGATAAGGCATTGACAGATGATGGATGGATTCTTACAATGCAAGAAGAGTTAAATGAATTTGAGAGGAATGATGTTTGAGATCTAGTTCTTAGACCAGAGCAGAATATTATTGGAACCAAGTGGATTTTCTGAAACAAGCAAAATGAAAAAGGTGAAGTGGTCAGAAATAAGGCAAGACTTGTCGCACAAAGCTACAGTCAACAAAAGGACATTGATTATACTGAGACATTTGCTCCAGTGGCCAGGTTATAAGCTATTTGTATTCTACTTTATTTTTTCACAAATAATAACATTACATTATTTCAAATGGATGTTAAAATTGCTTTTCTAAATGGTTATATAAGTAAAGAATCTATGTTAAACAACCCTCAGGTTTTGAAAGTTCTGACTTTCCAAATCATGTTTTTAAACTCAAGTTCTGAAAAGAGCTACACTACTACCAACCATGTCAAAAAGATCTTCAGAAGTCTTCCCAACAAGTGGAGACGAAAGGTAACAACTATTCTAAATGCCAAGGATATGAACAAACTACTTCTAGAAGAGCTATACTTAGTTCACTCATATCATATGAGATTGAACAAGTTGAAGATGAGCCCAAGAAAAATTCTAAATATATGCTTCTTAAACCCCCCCCCCCCCCCCAATGAAAGAAAATGGGTTCTAAGGCCCTATAAGCAACCAAAAACTCAGAGAAATGCGAGTGCAAAGATCAAAGTGAAGACTCATATGATGAACAATTGTCCTTTATCTCAAGAAAAATCTTGTGCATATGGATAAAAAGAAATAAAAAATTTCCCAAAAGAGATTTTAGAAGATCCCAATGTAGCAGAGAAAGATGTGAAAATCTAGACATAAGAAAGCTCATCAGTTATGAATGCTAGGAACCAGGTCATTTCAAATAAGAACGTCCAAAACTTGAGAAAGTAAAATCCCACATGAAAGACTTCAAGACCATGAAGAAAGGTCTTAAGGAAACTTGTGTTGACTTTAAAGGATCATCTTATGAAGATTAAGAGCATGTGAGCATGGCTCTAATGGTTGATGTTAACTCTAACTTTGAGGCTACTGATGAAGAAATTGAGGAATTCTCTCACTTATCCCGTAGTGAACTTATAGATGTGCTAAATGAGTTTCTATAAAAAATCATAAGGTTTATTCAAAACTTAAGTCTCTCAAAAACGCTCATGACATCTTAACAATCAAATGCAATTTCCTTGAAAAATATTTTGTCAAACTAAAAATGGAAAACCTAACTCTAAAAGAAAAGGTTTCTGAAGTCTCAGAGGATAAATTATACAACTCTGTTAAGTATAAAATAGCCTTTCTAGCTAAAGGCCTAAACAAAAATAAACAAGCTTCTATGATTTATGGTGTTAATAGAAATAATAAACATGGCATAGGCTTTGAAGAAACAACATAAAATCCTAGATTTACTCAACCTGATATTACTGAAAACATGGAAAAATAAGATACCTTTCATGACTAACAAACCAGGACCCTACCAAATTGGGGTACCTAAAGATAAAATAATCTATCTATAAAATGTCCTTAGAAACAAAGTTAAAACACCGATCATGGTACCTGAACAGTGGATTATGCTCACCGTGTTCCAAGATCTGACCCTTAAGAATGGGGAATTCATAGGATATGGAGGTGATTAGAAAGGTAAGATCATTGGACACGACACAATAGGTAATGGCTCCCTTCCTTTTATTAAGAATTTTTTATTTATAAAAGGACTAATGCATAGTCTATTGAGCATAATTTAACTAAGCAACAATGGTTTCGATGTAGTCTTTAATCAAAAGTCTTGTAAAGCAATAAGTCAAAAAGATGAATCCATACTATTTACATGCCAAAGAAAAAATAACTTTTACAAAATAAACTTATCTGATTTGGACAAACAAGAAGTCAAGTGTCTTATGTTTGTAAGCGATGAACAACTAATATGGCACAAAAGATTATGACATTCCAACTTGAGGTTAATCTCAAATTTAAAAAGACCAGAATTAGTCAAAGGATTGCGTAATCTTAATTACAATTCAGGTGTTATATGTGAGGCATGTTAGAAAGGGAAACAAACAAAATCTTTTTTTCTTTCTTCTAAGAACGTTATTTTCACATCTAGACCACTTGAACTTTTACATATAAATCTTTTTGGCCCTATAAAGATTGCCTTTGTCAATGGTAAAAGGTGTGGACTCCTTATTGTTGATGACTATTCCATATAGACATAGGTAAAATTTCAAAAGCACAAAGATGAGCCATGTAAATTATTCACAACCTTGTGCAAACAAGTGCAAAATGAAAAGAGTGATCATGAAGGTGAATTTCAAAACATGCTTTTCAAAAACTTATGTCAAGAGAATTGCATTTTATATAATTTTTCTTCACCTAGAGCACCCCATAAAAACTGTGTTGTAGAGAGGAAAACATATCTCTTCAAGAAATGGTACACACCATAATTCATGAAATGATCGTTGCCAAGCACTTTTGGGCAAAAGCAGTAAACACTGCATGTTACATTCAACATAGAATCTATATTAGACATGTTCTCAATAAGCTTCCTTATGAATTGTGGAAAGGAATAAATCCAAGCATTTCATATTTTCATCACTTTGGATGTATTTGCTATATCTTAAACACCAAAGAAAATCTTGGCAAGCTTAACTCATGATCTCAAAAGTGCATATTTTTAGGATACTCTAAAAGGTCTAAAGACTATAGAGTATACAACGAAGAAACAGTGATTATTGTGGAATCAATCTATGTCAAGTTTGATGATAAAATGTTTGACCTTAATAAGTCAAAGATAGATGTACCCTTTGCATTTACAGATTATAGACAAACAAGTTGCTTCAGAGGAACCATATAAAACTGAAGAAGCGTCAAATCAAGTCCGAAATGAACTAGAGGATCCATCAAACAACTAAGATCAAGAACATCATAAATCCAAAACTAGATCGAAATACAAGTAATCCTATCTAGAATCTTTGATCATAGGCAACATAAATGATCTTTTGAAAACCAAATATGCTCTTAAGTAGACATCTTTGTTTGGATTACTCTATAAAATGGAAACTTCATCCATAAACAAAGCATTATCAGATGATGGCTGGATATTATCTATGCAAGAAGAGTTGAACCATTTCAAAATAAAGGATTTGTGGGATCTAGTCCCCATATCTATAAAAAAAATAAGCCAGTTTGAACTAAGTGGATTTTCCGAAACAAACTCAATGAGAAAGGTGGAGTAGTTAGAAACAAAGCTAGACTTGTAGCCCAAGGTTATAGTCAGCCGGAAGATATTGATTACGCTGAAACTTTCACCCTGGTGGCAATGTTAGAAGATATTAGACTCTTACTTTCATTTGTTGTATTAAATAATTCACTTTATATCAATTCAACTTGAAAAGTTCATTTTTAAATGGTTATATAAATGAAGAAGTATATGTCAAATGACCTCCTGGTTTTGAAGACAATGAATTTCCAAACCATGTCTTCAAACTTAAGAATTCTTTATATATTCTAAGAGCTTGGTATGATAGACTGAGGAATTTTCTTTTAGAAAATAATTTTTAAAGAGGTCAAGATGAAACTACTTTAATTTAAAAATTATCTAAGAATGACCTTCTCATTGTCCAGATATATGTTGATGATATTATTTTTGGTTCTACTAACAACAATCTCTGCCAAGAGTATTCTAAGTTAATGCAGAATGAATTCTTTATGGGAATTCAAATTCATCAAAACCTATATGATGTACTAATTCTCCTGACCAAATACACCCAAGAGCTGCTTAAAAAAATTAAAATGGATTATCGTAAACCAAAGTCCACACCTATGCATCCAACTTGTTCTCTTGACAAGGACAAGTCACGTAAAAAGGTAGATCAAAAGTTATACAGGTGAATGATAGGTTCCCTCTTTTATTTAATTTCCTCTAGACTTGATATTTTGTTTAGTGTGTGTGTGCCAGAGTTTAGTCTAACCCTAAAGACTCACTTAACAGTTCTTAATAGCATCTTTAGATATCTAAAAAGTACTAATCACCTTGGTATGTGTTATAAGCAATCTGTTGAGTAAAGATTAGTGGATTACTCTGATGTTGACTATACTGAAGATACGCTACAAAGAAAGAGCACTAGTGGAAACTACACATTCCTAGGTGACAATATGATCTCTTGGTCAAGCAAAATGCAAAGCATTATTACTCTGTCTACAACAAAAGTAAAGAATATCTTAGCAACTAATTGCACCACTCAATTGTTATGGATGAAGCATCAACTCGATACTTCAAAATTTATGAGAGTGACATTATTATCTTCTGTGATAACACTTTAGTTGTATGATTAACCAAAAACTTTATTTTACAGTATAGGACAAAACATATAGATATTAAACATCACTTTATTAGGGATTATATCCAGAAGGGTATTTTAGACATTAAATTTGTTCACAGATCATTAGTGGGTTGATATCTTCCCAAAACCCCTTGTTGATGACACATTTAACCTTATAAAGAAGCATCTCAAAATTATGTTTTTCAAAGAATAATATTTAAATTACACATTCCTTTTATACTCACTATCACTCACCACTCTCACAAATCCCAAAGTTTTGGTCTTTGTAAACAATTCAACTTCACCGCTCTCCTCAAATTCTCTTGTTTCAATGGCGTCAAGTTCATCCTCTATTCTGTCTTCCACCAATGAAACCTACATTCTAACACTTCAATGAAACCTAGATCAACTGAAGATTCTCTATGAATTTAAAGTCGGTCTCTCTAACCTAGTTGAGAATAATTTCAACTTCTTTCATGACCTAGGTGTAGTAGACTAATTTGAATAGTTCAACCAAGGACAAGATGTTGCTTTGGACGTCCTATTAAAAGATTGATGAGTTATCTTGATCAGAAGACAACTCATTTGCCTCTGATGAACTCAACATGGATTATGATAGTCTGCACCCAATAAGCGTGACAAGAATTCTTCTACCTTTGTCTCTGATAAATAAGACAAGAATTCTTATGCCTTTGCCTCTAATAAGTGTGACTAGAATTCTTCTACCTCTACCTCTGCCTCTGATGATTAAATCAAACGTCTGATCGTCTGGCTCTAAACTTTCACGATTTGATAAAGTTAACACTGTGAAAAACCCAACGCTCTAAAGACAAAGCAATTTATGCATCCTTTGCTACACATCCTAAATCAGCTACTTATCTAAAGATCTCAAGACACTCTCTGATAAGCATTCCCTCTAGTTCCACAACATTTCAAATAGATACGTCGAATTAGTACAAGATCAATCTTTTCTGGAAAGGTTCTCTATCAAAGCAATTCCAAAAAGATACGATAAGAAACTTCATATATTATCCCGATTTTCTACTATCACTAGAATGACTAGAAACCCTAATTGTACTCTATATAATGTGTGCCTACATCAATGAAGATAGATGCAACAACGAATAGACACAATATACAAGCAATAAGCCATAATCATATTTGTACTACTGATATAATCCTTTTAGTGCGAATTTTTCCGAAGCATAAAGTTGTAAACACTCATTGAAAGAGCTTATTCAGCCTATCCCTGCAGCAGGTGCCTTCATCAACAGCTTGAATGTATTATGCTAGAAGGTTGAGATTGAACATAGTTTGTGTGTCAAATAAGTGTTTAAGTTTAAGTCTGATTTAGTGATATTTTAATGGATTAAATTCTTCATTTTGAAGGGACTAGACATAGCTACAGCGTTGGTGGTGAAACAAGATAAATTGTTGTCTCTCTACTTTATTTTCACACTCGTGCATTATCTTTTTTACTTAAAGTATAATTGCATAATTTTAAAAATAAAGCACAATTCAAACTCCTTATTTCTTGTGTTCTTTTGGGTCTACATAACTTCTAAGTGGATTAATGAGTTATTCTCTAAGGTCAGAAGCTACCGTGCAACACATGAATACCCTAGTTATCGTGTATATGTGCCTCGAGTTACATTAGGGGGATCTATGAAGGCATGACCATATATGAATTGTCTATCCACTATTTCGGTTAAATATATCAAGTTTGCTAAACAAGTACTTTATAGTAGAATGTTACCAAATGATGAAGAAGTATAGAGTAAAGCACATTCAAAGCATTGCATCTTTGTGACCGTCTTATTTTAATTAACCGTTTGGATTATGTTCTTGAAGATTTAGAATTCTTGGGCCAACTTCATTACTTATGGGTTCTTCTCACTTATCTTATACTATTACATGATTTCAAAACTCACATCTCATTGTTGGTGTTTGGCGTTTGTGATAGCGTTTCAACAAGTGTACATAATTGTTGCAAGTAATAAATAAAACAGCAGTATTGAGTGTCGAACTCAAGGATTGCATTTCACTATCGAATTATATTCAATTACTAAAATTGAACAAAAAGTTTCTAAGTTGATTGAAATAATATTTAAAATTAACAACAGTAATAAAATTGATCCTTTATAATAAAAAAATTGTCAAGGATGAGTTTCACTTTGAAACCAACCTTGGTGTCTAATTTGATTCTAATTACTGAATTCCGTTATTGAATTATTACCGAATTCTCTTTATTATTCTTGACCTATTGTCTTAGTGACAGAACCTTTAATTCCAAAGTTACCCCTAATTCATTAGTGGATTTAAGATTAGAATTAAGCATTACCGTTCAGGAATTCTCTTTTTAAATTATTGTCTCTGCAACTAATTTAATTGGTTTCATGACTTGCATCTATCTCTAGACTACAAGTTCTTGAATTTCTCATCTCAAGAATTCATAAAGTCCACTTTCGTTTCAAAACACGAATCGTAGAATATTTTAATGTTGATCAAGCATTAAAAACCATTAAGCACATAAATGAGAAAAATAATTCAACAAACTCATTCATATAACTAGAAATCAAATCAGAAAAATAAGGGTTTCATCTTGTTACACTCATCCTTAACAAGTAGGGTTTAGTTACTCATGATAGAGATAGAAAAGATAGAGATTAGAGAAGAATTACAAGAAAGATTCATGATAAAACTACTCCAATGGTGTTAGAAACCGCCGTCTTTGAGTTTCTATGCTTGGGCACAAGTTTCCCAACTTCCCAATAGTCAAAAAAATATCCTAGAAAGTGAAAAAAAAAATTGCATGTTAATGAATGCTAACGCGTGTCTCGCGCCCTAAGAGCATGCTTTGCGCTTCAAGTGCGTCCCGACTGTGGTAAAATGGTGAAAATGCGAAAAAAGCAACGTAAAATTACTAAAAAAATATATACTTAATGAAGGAAATAAGAACATAAACATTTCATTAAATCAAAATACTCAAATCAACAAAATATATCAAATAACTCCTTAAATTAACTAATGGTTAATGATAAATAAGACTAAAATCAATGAATAATATGCGTATGATGAAGAGTCATCAGTTTGCGATAGACACAAATGAGTCGCAAGTTTTAGGTGATGACTAGTACTCTCAGATTTTTTGTGTTTTCTTCTCACTTATATTATACTATTACATGATTTAAAACTCACTTCTCGTTGTTTATGTTTGGAATTTGCAATGTATGCAAATGAGTCGCAAGTTGTAGGTGATGACTAGTTTCTCAATATTTTGGAAGTCTTTTTATTTTGAAGAATTTTATTTTATATTTTATATTTTATATTTTATATTTTATATTGACGTCTTTGTTGAACATCTTCTTATTTTGGGAGGATTATTTTTACTTTTATTTTTCTAAACTCATTTACGTTTTGTTTCGAAGAAATTTTGTTATCTAATATTATAATTTTGATTCATTAAACTTGATGGATTTGTTTTTAGAATTAATGTGATGTACCAAGTGACTACGTGATGCTCTATATCTTGTAATTTTTTAAAATAACTAGCATTTTCATAGTATCAGAGACTGTATGTCCAATTAGACCGTAAATATGTTATATGTTCGCTATGTTTCCTTGTGTGATTTTTCTGTGTGTTGTTGTGTTAGTTGTGTAGAACTAAGTTAGTTTCCTTTTTATTTAAGTCGCACACTACATTCGATTGGTCTATCTGGTTGATGTAGGTAGTAATGGTGTTGTGATTTCTAAAGCTCTAGAGTCCATGGAATGCATTACAGTGTAGACTCTCTTGACTTTGGTTGAACCCAAGTTAGTTTGTAAGCCTATGCTTAAGTTGCACAAGTTGCTGGCCGAGCTACTTCTTACACTAATGTCAACAAAATGTGCCAATAATGAGTTCAAAGTGATGAATCGATTCCATAAGGCTAACCCTCCATCGTTTGCAGGTCACTATAATCCAAATGTAGCTCATTAGTGGGTACAAGATTTGAGAAAATTTACCAAGTACTGGAATGTCTTGAAGATTAAAAAGGACATTTGGGAACCTTTATGTTGACAAAAGAAGCTAAAAATTTGTGGGATAGCACCCGTTAGCATTTAGAGAATACAAGAAACATAGTTACATGGGTTGTATACAGATACATGTTCCTAGTCAAATATTTCTTTGAGGGCTTATGCAATGGGAAGAAAATTGAAATTGTCAAATTAGAGCATGGGAATACTTCAGTGGTGGAGTACAATACCCACTCTATATTAGAGAGGTAGCAGAAAAGTCTAAGTGCATCAAGTTTTAAATAGGACTCAAGCATGAAATCAAGCAGCGGAAGGGAATGCAATAGAACCATGACTTTCTTACCTTAGTGAATAAGAGTATAATTTATGATTAGAATATCTGTGATACCCTAGACCCCAATAACTCCTTAAATTAACTAATGGTTAATGATAAATAAGACTAAAATCAATGAATAATATGTGTATGATGAAGAGTCATGAGTTTGCGATAGACACAACTAAGTCGCAAGTTTTAGGTGATGACTAGTACTCTTAGATTTTTTGCGTGTTCTTCTTACTTATCTTATACTATTACATGATTTAAAAACTCACTTCTCGTTGTTTATGTTTGGCATTTGCAATGTACGCAAATGAGTCGCAAGTTGTAGGTGATGACTAGTTTCTCAATATTTTGGAAGTCTTTTTATTTTGAAGAATTTTATTTTATATATTATATTATATATTTTATATTTTATATTGACGTCTTTGTTGAACATCTTCTTATTTTGGGAGTTTCCACTCTGATAGTGACATCGGATTAGGATTGTTTTTACTTTTATTTTTCTAAACTCATTTACGTTTTGTTTTGAAGAAATTTTGTTATCTAATATTATAACTTTGATTCATTAAACTTGATGGATTTGTTTTTAGAATTAATGTGATGTACCAAGTGACTACGTGATGCTCTATATCTTGTAATTTTTTAAAATAACTAGCATTTTCATAGTATCAGAGACTGTATGTCCAATTAGACCGTAAATATGTTATATGTTTGCTATGTTTCCTTGTGTGATTTTCTGTGTGTTGTTGTGTTAGTTGTGTAGAACTAAGTTAGTTCCCTTTTTATTTAAGTCGCACACTACATTCGATTGGTCTATCTGGTTGATGTAGGTAGTAATGGTGTTGTGATTGCTAAAGCTCTAGAGTCCATGGAATGCATTACAATGTAGACTCTATTGACTTTGGTTCAACCCAAGTTAGTTTGTAAGCCTATGCTTAAGTTGCACAAGTTGCTGGCTGAGCTACTTCTTACACTAATGTCAACAAAATGTGGCAATAATGAGTTCCAAGTGATGAATCGATTCCACAAGGCTAACCCTCCATCGTTTGTAGCTCACTATAATCCAAATGTAGCTCATTAGTGGGTACAAGATTTGAGAAAATTTACCAAGTACTGGCATGTCTTGAAGATTAAAAAGGACATTTGGGAACCTTTATGTTGACAAAAGAAGCTAAAAATTTGTGGGATAACACCCGTTAGCATTTAGAGAATACAAGAAACATAGCTACATGGGTTGTATACAGATACATGTTCCTAGTCAAATATTTGTTTGAGGGCTTATGCAATGGAAAGAAAATTGAAATTGTCAAATTAGAGCATGGGAATATTTCAGTGGTAGAGTACGCCACTAAGTTTGAATAGTTTTCCAAGTAATACCCACTCTATATTGGAGAGGTAGCAGAAAAAGTCTAAGTGCATCAAGTTTTAAATAGGACTCAAGCATGAAATCAAGCAGCGGGTGGGAATGCAAGAGATCCATGACTTTCTTACCTTAGTGAATAAGAGTATAATTTATGATTAGAATAACTGTGATACCCTAGACCCCAAAATAATATATAAAAATTTTGTTTCCTATATTTTTTAAAAACATTGCAATGGATAAATGAAAACTTTTTCAAAGAGAAAAAGAAACTTTTACATTATAGGATATGATATTTCTCAATGTTCACATGGAACACTCTAAACTATCTTCTTCAAATAAAACACTGCAGTCTCATTAAACTTGATTTAATTATAACTTCTTAATTTTATTCCAAAAATTTACTAGTACTAACAAGGTTTTCTTACAAAAAGTTGCTTTTAATTAAATAAGTAAAATACAACTTATAAATTTCATTCTTAGTGTCGCATATCAGAGTAGGGCTTCTCCCAAATATGAACTTCAAGACTTTTGTATAACTGCAATTTCACAAACGTAGGGTCAAACTAGTCAAATACAAACAAAGAAGGTGATGAATTTTAAAATCATGTCAATAGTTTAATATAAACTAGATTATGGCCCGCGCGCTGCTCAGATATTAATTAATTTTATAAATTTTGTAAGTAATATTTTATGTATTATAAATATAATTATCTTATAATATTATTTTATTGATTTGTAATAATTGAATATGATTAGGAAAATTAAAATGATAGAAAATTATGTTTATCACAATCATCTAATTTAATTTTTAAAATATTTTATAAAATTCGTATGATAATTTATTATATAGGATAATTGTTTGACTCATTGTAGTGTGATTGTTAATTTATTTTTCAACATATAATTGTACTTGTATTTATTTGATGAAATAAAATGTAAAATACAAACCCAAAAATAAAATTTAAAAATTTAAAAATATAATTGACTATTTCATATTTTTTATTTTTAAAAAATATTAATATTGAATTATATTGTAGCATAGTCTAAATTTATTTGTTTTATTAGTATGATATTTTAATTGTGAACACGAGAAGTTATTGTAAAAAACAATTATTGAATATATTTTATCAAGAGTTTGTAAAAAAATATATATATAATAAATAATAGTTTTTAATAATTGGAAGTAACTTTTTTAATAATTTTTCATATATTCGTATTTTATGATTATTTTTAATAAATTTGTGTATTTTCTGTCAAATAGAATATATATTTTTATTTTATAAAAAGCTACTAAAAAAATTGATTGACATAAATTGAAAGTAACTATAAAT
>JBBPBS010000577.1:6739551-6759120 GCA_037974835.1 Cicer judaicum
ACTATAAATAGATTGACATTAATGAGTAATTGAATTTTTAACGTATAAATTAGTGTTAACATATTGTTTTCAGAACATATATATAGTAAACTTTTGTTCATTATATTTTTTAAATATATTCATTTATATATATATATATATATTATAATTTTAAATAAATTTATATATTTTAATAATTGAAAGTAACATCTTTTAATAATTTTTCATATATTCGTATTTTATGATTATTTTTAATAAATGTATTTTCTGTCAAATAGAAAATATATTTTTATTTTATAAAATATTACAAAAAAATAGATTGACGGAAAGAAATTATAAATGGATTGACATTAATGAGTAATTGAATTTTTAACATATACAATCATTACTCACCATAAAGAGAGGAGGATTGACATTAAAGAGATTAGGATATTAGTGATTGAGAGGAGGATTGAAGGAAAATGGGAGAAAGGAGGAGAGGTCCACATCAGCTTTGTGGTTGATGTGCAAAATATGCAAAATATTTGTATAAGTGGCATTCGGGGGAGAGTGAGGTGGTATTCGGGGTTCTGTTTTAAATATATACTAGAATATAACCCGCGCGTTGCACGGGATATATAAATTTTAACATATTAGTAGTATTGTGAATAAAAATTTAAAATTTCAAAATAATATAATATGTATAGACTTTAACATATTAGCAGTGTTGTAAATAAAATTTAAAATTTTTAAAAATAATACAATTTATTCATTTCTTTGTAGAGTATTTTTTCAATTGAGTTTATTTGAGTAGTTATTATATATGAGTTGACAAACACACATTTGAGAATATGTAAAATGTTTTGTATAACGTAATTGCAATTAATTAATATATTTAGTATTAAACATCTACAGTGATTATCATCCTACAAACAAAATTCATAAATTATATTTAGTGTTAAAAACATTAAAAGTATTTTAATAAATATTAATATGTGTAATTATTTATCGCAAAATCAAATTAGTCATTCTCTTTTATTGTGCTGTCAAATCTAAATTTATTTTCAAAATATTTTTAGAAAAATATAATATGGACAATCTTCTTTGTCTTTTGAGTAGTCAATATATTTTCATGTCGTAGATGAGATCAATTAAAACAGATAAGAATGGTTGATTACTAAATTTTAATTTTTTATGAAGAAAATTATATATTAATTGTACTTTAACTTGTAACTCATGACACATTAATAGTTATACATAATATTAAATACTAAATAATAATAATAATATAAAATAAGAATGTTTCAACTATAATTACTTCTTTGAAAATAATTGGGTTGAAAGCCACTAATCGTAGAGATTGTTTGAAGAAGTAGAATAATATATGTCAAAATAATTTTCTCTCGAAAATACAATAATAACACTCATATAAAGTTAAATATATATTATTGTTGGATACTTCTCTTCAACAAATTAGATTGATAAAATTGAAGATATATTATTGATATAAAGCTAAATATATATTATTGTTGGGTACTTCTCTTTTATAAATTAGATTGATAAAATTGAATATATATTATTGATATAACTATTATATTAATAATTATTTGATAAATGAGACATAAAACTTCATATTAATTTTTTAAAATAATATAGAATTAATGTGAAAGATGTTTGACAAACGTTATGAAATAATAATGTGACATTATGAAATAATATTTAAATAGGAGATAGTATAAGATAGTGGATGATGTATAGAATTTGTGAAAAAGTAGGAGCTCTCTATGAAGATGTACACGTAAGCTTTTTGGTTGAGGTGGCAAATATTGTTGAGGTGGCAAATATTTGCATATATGGAAGAAAATGTGAGGTGGCAATGGAGTCTGTTTTAAATATATATAATAGATAATAGATAAGAAGAAAACACAATAATCATAATAGAACCATGTCAAAACACATCGTGGCATATCAAAATATTCAAGGTAATAATATCACATTTTAACGTAAAAATTACTCAAGGAAAGTCAATATTTAATTATAACATTAAATCATATAAGAGAAATTATTATCACCTTTGATACACATTAATCACAATATAGAATCATCACAATACAATGCAATGTTATGCATCAGCTTAGACTCTATTTTTTCATATTTTGGTACCATTCTAACTCTAAAGAATTTGATTAGTAGGCTTGATACTATGCCACCACACAAGTAGATGGACAATCCAAATTGGCTTTGTCTTCACATGTTCCCTCAACTCAACTCAAGACATATATACGTGACGGTCAAGGTAAAAGTGTGTTGCATGGTAAATCCTAACATTTGGAGAGAAACCCCAAAGTTACCTACGAATTCCCCACCATAATACTCCTAAAGTCTAAAAATCTTGCTTTAAGAATCAATAGCATACCTATGCGATCAGGCTCATTTAAGAGCACCCTACCTAAGCTTGTCACACCCTACCTATTTGATAATAAAAAAATCTACACATCAAATACCCTTAACGCCCATTTACTCCCCACGTTCTCCTAGGCTAATCACTCCATTAAGAGCACCATCATCGACATGGGTCGAATTCATCACAATTCAACTCAATCAAGTTTATCTATCACATAACTCAAATGCAATGCACACATAATATTCATAGTCATTTGAAAATCACTACTCAATAATTCACAATGTCTCAAAATGTTCTTCAAGGTACATATACATATATATATATATATATATATATATATATATATATATATATATATATATATATATATATATATATATATATATATTATAGTCAATCTTGAGTATACTTTAACATCTCATATTTACACCATCATAATGATATAATATAAATTGACAATAGGTATAATCACAGTAATATTAGGGGCAACTTTAGCTATTGCTCAAAAAGATATTAAGAAAAATTAGGCCTATTCGACAATGTCTCAATTGGGTTATATGATGTTAGCTTTAGGTATGGGCTCTTGTCGAACCGCTTTATTTCATTTGATTATATGATATAAGATCCAACAACCATTACACTCAAGTAGATATTATACTTCATTCGAGTGATTTCATTTAAAAACATATGTTAATTCACATTATACAAATACTTGCTTAAACATCACATCACAGTTCTTGCTCATAAGACATTGATCAAATTCACAAAACACATAATACACATAAATATCGTAATTAGCGATAATACAAAATTCCACTAGATAATCAAGTATCATGCAATCTAAACATAAATTAAATCATAGCAAATCTATGATTTTCAAAATCATACTTTAACCCCCTATGATTACCAATTTCGCATTCTTATTAGGTTATTACTAAATATGGTTAAATCATATATGGTAAGTCTCATATGAATCTTTCAGAATTACGGTATTTTCATTCATCATACAATATATTAAACTCATAATTTGAACCTTTGTTCGCCCGTTATAATGATGAAAAATACAATATGATGATGAAAAATAATATTCGGTTGCAATGGCAAATTGGTAGCATGAACAGATGAGTGCAAAACATCACCGAATTCGTAGAATCAACGAAATATGACTGATAATTTAGGTAGAGCATAAAAATCAATTTTAAAAAATTTTAAAAAATTTAGGAACAAAAACAGTCAAAACAACGCAAAATAGATAGTCATTAAAAGCCTCACCGACACTCCAAAATGTACCAATGAGTAGTTCTTTGTTAAGGTTTTGACGAGAAGAATCTAAAAGTGATATCCATTTCTTCAAACTTCGGCAGTAATGACATGTAATGGTCAAAAACAGCTCACCCAAGAAAATAAGCATAGCTGTTTCTAGTGAAACGGATTCTCGATCTAGAAAATCGTGAGAATGAATTTGAGAGAAGAAGAGTTTTCTTTTTTGTTTCTCCATGCCAGTAGTGCAGTCACACGAAGAAAAAGAGCTGCGTTTTTTTGTTTTTATACACAGGAAGTGTGAATGGAAAAAGTCCGGTGCATGCTAACTAAAAGGCCCAAAACTCATTTTATTCATGTTAAAAGCCAAAAACTCATTTCAACTCATTTTTAACCCTTCTATAATAAAAGTAATATCCTAAACCGTTTTCAATATATTCAAGATGATTATATATAAAATAAATAACTATAATAAGATATAGTTAAAAGTTATTAAATATAACTAAGTATTCATTTAACTAGTCAAATGTATACAAAAATATCAGATAAATTATTAACGTGTATATATATATATATAAACGTTTTAAATCTTTTTTTTAAATATTTACGTTAAATTATTATTATTTTTAGAAAATAATCAAATAATTAAAATTAACACTTATAATTTATATTATTCAAAATTAATTAACAACAGTCTTAAAAACAAATTAATTTTTTAAAATTCTAATTAATTAAAAAAAATAACTTATTATAAAATTTATAGTTATATAATAACTATATTGAAAATATACATTACCGAAATATTGGGTCCCCATGAAGAAAGAAAAAAAAGAAATCTATGTATCTTAATAGTGAAAAATCTTAAATTTCCCTATGGGAAACCTGAAAGTAATTCAAATTATCAATAACAAAGTTATTCAGATGGAAGAGGAAACAGCTAACCACAATTGTAGTTATAGGGATGGGAGAGGAAACCTTAATTGACAATAAGTTTGCAATGAGAATATCAACAACCTGAGTAAAATGTCAAGCAACAACAATGATAATAACGATTATCCATTTACTCATATCCAATGTCATAGGTGTAGTAAGCATAGCCATATTGCACTTGAGTGTAAGAATTAATGTTGCCGTTACTTATTTTAATTGTCAACATATTTTAATTGTCAACAATAAGGCCAACTAGTAATTTTAGTGTTAGATATTTAGGATAACTTGTATCACTCGGCTTCTTGTTGTTTAATTTCTTTACGCTTTATATATATATAAAAAAAAAAAAAATAGGTTCCAGTGATAAAGGTAAAAGGAGTAATTCTTCGGTACTGCTATTTCGTGCAATAATAAGTTGAGTGTATTTTAATACATTTACAATTTTTAGTGTATTGATTTGAAATTTAGTTTTTATCTCATCCGAATTTTCTACTAATTTTAATGGATGAATTGTTTACAGAATTATCATAAAATTATAAACATTCTTTTAGTACAATCTTCTCTCATATTAGTCTTTATTTCATGATTTTTATTCTCTTTTTAATTCTTTTTGGCAAACCCACATCTATTTTTTTCATCTGTTTACGGGTAAAACACCTATTAAATTCAATTGTTATTTTATTATTTAGAAATATAGTAATCAACGGATTAATATTTTAATTGTTCAATAACTAGTGAATGGCTGAATCAAATACCCAGGCTAGGAAAATTACTATTAGACAATAGAATATATAATATAGATTTAATTATAACTTTAGTTCCTCTATTTTCACTAACTTTTAAAATTGATATCTTATTTTAAAAGTTGACAGTTTTTTTTGCTCATTCTGATTTTTTAATTAAAAAATGGCAATATGACATTCTTTAAATAATGTATCATGTGATACGATAATGTAGAATGATTAACACCTATGAAATCGCAATAAGATCCTCTAAAAAAATTAACTTGCAACTTTCGAAAATTTTCATTTTATTAATTTATTAGAAAAATTAAGCATCTATATGATTATATATCATGAAACTGTATATCACCTTATTTAAAATATATTAAATTATCATTTTTTTTAGTGAAAAAATCGAAAGCGGGACCAAAACTGTCAATTTTTAAAATAAAGGTACCAGTTCCGTAAATTGATTAAAATAGAGGGATTAAAAGAATGAATAGGCTCAAAAGAAGGAACTCCATAATGGATATCATTACCAATAACCTCTTCTACCTTAGTAGTTACCATGACTACCTTTTTTCTTTTCTTTCCAAACTCATGAGACGCTTTTTGTAGAGGAAAGAAAATCAGGGGCATCTTTTAACAATTCAAGTTTGTCTCCAACATAGTCAACATCACAACATTCTACTAACCTGTACTCAATAATCTACAAGGAATGTACAGATCTCACATTAGCGAAAGAAACACAAAAGATTAAAGAATAAAAGGATGACTCAAAGCAAAAATGACAAAGAGCATTATCTATGTTCAAGAACGATCATTCTTCAGCTTCTAAGTTATAACTCAAGAACGTTCTTGAAACTAAAACTTCAGCATGACTTTGAGACATCTATGCTCTTGATAAAGCAATCTTCAAACACCGTCCAAATAAGATGACAAAGAAAGCATCAAATCTGGAAGTTCTGCAGATGATAGAAAAAACAAAGAATGTTCAATAAAGAACTTTCTTGGTTTGAAATATGAGTTTTTTCCACAGTTTGATACATGACAGTTGGACCCTTTTCAACAGTCATATTAGGTTTCATGAACCTCCTTAAAGCCTATAAAGGGAACTCCTAGCTCAAGGAAAAATCAGAACTTCAAATGCTAAGAAATTCATCACTTGCTTACATTCATACACTCGAAGGCTCTTATCCATCAAAAGAATCAATGTTATTCATATTTGAATCTCATGTTATTATTTTACTGAATTTTTTGTAAAGAATCTAACCTTAAACAAGTGTTGAGATTACTCAGATTATGCCAAGCACTTTAAATCATTATTGTGTAAAGTCAAGAATATAATTATGATTATAGTTTGAGTAGTTTGTAGAAAATCCTTTTATGGTTAAAAGGTGAAGTGTAAAATCCTCTCTAAAGATTGATATGTGATCTGATTGAATTCCTTTTTGGATGGAAATGGGTTTTCGTGTAACATATATGGTTGATTTGAACTAATGGTGTAAAATCAAGAACGTTCGTCGTTTGAACACTTAGTGAAAAATCTCACAATTGTGAGGACTGGACGTAGTCCGAGTTGAATGAACCAAGATTTATCGTTGTGTGATATCTCTTTTCTTATCTCTATTTACTTTCAATATTTTTTATTATCAAGTTAAATATCTAAGTTAAATTATTGATTTTAATTAACCAATAATGTTCTCCGTTTTTTGTTTTCAGAAACAATAATGTTCTCTATTTTTTGTTTTCACAACCAAGATCAATCTTGAGTATTTTCTTAAGTTTTTAACATGAAATTTTAAATAAGTGACTTTACAATTCAAACTCCCCTTCCTTGTAAATTGACATTACTACTTCACATGTTTCTGATTATGTGCATCTCTTTGACTAATTTGACTTTGTTTCCTCTAACAGTTTTACTTCCTCTCGTCATTTCCTCTAATATCATCCTTTGATGTCTTCCACTAATATATTTTTCTTCTTATTTATTTCTTCTGATTTCGTGTTCTAATTCCTACACATTTAATGAAGCCATTAGTACAATAAATTGTTCTTACAAAACACCTATGTTAACATCAAAACCACATAGAGGAATTGTTCAACAAATAGGGTCCAATAGTTGATGTTGAACACCGTTGCAGTAGAAAATACCAAGTGATCATCCTTAATATCTCCTCGTTAGAACATATGTTATAAGTCTAGAGTAACAAATTGTCTTAATCTTGTCTAATCTAGAGTTGATAATACTAGACCTCATGTGCCCAGGTATCATGTTTGGCAGATTAATGTTGATCTTTTGGAAGTATTCGACATCAATTCGTTGTGGTATTTGCTGACATGCTCAACAGATACACCTTTAGGAACCACATAACTAACTAAAATCTTGAAGAGTACCTTATATTTGGGCATTAGATACACTGACTTGGACTTTATATACAAAGTCCTCTAAAGGACCCTATAATTATGTGAAAATGCTATATTTTACAACGCTTGTATACAAAGAGCTCTAAAGGACCCTATAATTATGTGAAAATGCTATATTAAAAGCGTTGTAAACATAATGTGAGAGTACTGTAATTTACAACATTTGTATACAGAGCACTGTAAACATTATGGAGGTATATTGCTTACAAAAACATAGAGGAAAGTACAATATTGGCCCTTTTATGAACCTCTTATTGTGGAAGTTGATGGTTTAGTGATATGTTATGTCAAATTTATGGTGTTTGGACGATGAAACAACTCTAGGTTTTCAGTTGTAGCATGAAGTTTATGGAAGAAAAGGAACTTGTGGATGTGCACAAGTGATCGAGTTTTAGTAGATGTTGTGTATTGGTGTTTGCATTTGTTAAATTCAATTTCAACACAACTATATTCAAGAAAAAAAATGTGTTGGAGAAGGGTATCGTATGCGAGAACATGAACATGTTTTTGGGGCAGACACATTGGATTCCATGTAATATGTCACCATTGGAGGGTGCAATTTTGGCTCTTCTACAAGAAATTCCATCCACTGTCTCTCTTAGTTTTTATCATATTATATTTGAAATGGATTACAAACAAGAGTGGATGATATGTTGATGAGTCTTCATCATATGCATATTTTTTATTGTTTCCAGTCTTAGTTATATTTTATTCATTACTTAATTTAAGGAGTTATTTGATATATTTTGTTGATTTTAGTTTTTTAGTTTAATGAAATGTTTATGTTCATCTTTCATTGATTAAGTAAATATTTTTCGTAGTTTTGCGTCGTTACTTTATTTTGGCGTAGTGTTGAATTTTGGTGAGAAATCAACATGACATATCTAGAATATGTCAGTTATATTTAGAGTTGTAGATGTCCAATCAGAGTCAAACCAAGTGAAAATGAAAGCTAAGATCCATAGCTACAACTTTCATCAAGACACTGGAACCAAATTGAGACTAAATTGCACGAAATGCCAGAAAGAAGATGTTGTGCACTTGAAGCCCGCCCGAGGCGGATTTCCACAATATTTTTGCATCCTTATTCTATCCAGGTGCGCTTGAGGCATGCAACGTGCATCAGATCATACTAAAACGCGTTTTTCTCACTTTTTAGGGATCTTTTTTACTATTGGGAAGTTTGGAGACTTGTGGCCTAGCAGAGAAACTCAAAGACGACAGTTTCTAACAAAATTGGAGCAGTTTTACCAAGAATCATTCATGAATCTTTCAAATGAGTGTACCCTTATTTTCTAATTTGATTTCTAGTTATATGAATGAGTTTATAGAATTATTTTTCTCATCTTTGTGCTTAACGCTTTTTATTGCTTGATAAACATTAACATGTTCTATGATTCGTATTTTGAAATGGAAGTGGACTTTACGAATCTTGAGATGATAAATTCATGATATTGTAGTCTAGGGATAGATGCAGGTCATGAAACCCATTAAATTAGTTGCAAAAATAATAGTTTAACACAAGAAATCCTGTACTGTAAGACTTGATTCTAATCTTAAATCCACTAAGAAAATAGGGGTTACTCTGTAGTTAAAGGTTCTCTCACTAAGACATTAGGGCAAGAATAATAAAGAGAATTTGGTAATAATTCAATAAAGGAATTTAGTAACTATAATCAAATTATACACCAAGGCTGGATTCGAAGTGAAATTCATCCCTGACATTTTTTTATGATAAAGGATAAATTTTATTATTGTTGTTAATTTCAAATATCATTTCAATCACTTCGGAAACTATTTTTTTCAATTTTAGTAATTAAGTACAACTCGGTAGTAAAATGCAATCCTCGAGTTCGACATTCGGTACTACAGTTTTATTATTACTTACAATGATTCAGTACACTTGTTGAAACGCTATCAAGTTTTTGGCGTCGTTGTCGGGCATTGTCATATCACTATTCAATTATAATTATTTACTTAATTGAAATTTTTTTCTCTGCAATAAATTTTTTAGTTTTATTTTATTTTTAATTTTGGAAAAAAAATTGTTTTAAAAATATTTTATTTTTCTTTATTTTAAAATTTTTCATTACTCACAATTTGTCAACCTTGTATGCGAGGTCAGTCTTCAGCTGAACTTTTCTTTGATCCACAAATAAATCAATAAACTACGAAAGCAAGTCGAAAGGCAGTTCAAGAAAGGATACAAAGGAAAAGACAATTAGTAGTGGAAGAGAAGGATTTGGGGGATTTCTTCATATTTGCAGAAATGGTCGATCCACCACCACCTGAACATACCCTCGGTGAGTATGGGAATCAAAATAGAAACAATGCTCGGTGGCCATCCATAACCAACCTGTTACAATCTACAAGTTTGAAATAAGTCCCGCTCTATACCGAAAGTTTAAAGAGATTTAATTTGTCGGTAAACATAACGAAGACGCCAATAGACATCTCACAAACGTCTTTGAAATATGTGAAACAATGAAGGTAGATGATTGCTCTGAAGAAGGAAAGAAGTTGAGACTATTTCCATTTTCATTGAAAGATAATGCTAAGGAGTGGCTTAATTATATACCCTACAGTAGCATCACCACATGGGATGACCTTGAAGATAAGTTCTTGGAACAATACTTTCCCCCGGTTATGTTTGTTAGAAAAAGGTAAGAGATTTTTGGTTACAAACAAAAAGGAGAAGAATCTCTTTGTAACACTTATAGGAGGTTCAAGAGTTTACTAGCAGGATGCCCCAATCATGCTTATGACGACACTACCAAAAAGCAATTATTTTGTAATGGTTTGAGGCCTAGCACTTGAATTATATTAGATGCTACAACAGGTGGTTTTTTGAATTACAAAACCGCATCAGAAGCACGAAAAACTATTGACATCATGGCATCAAATGAGCAAATGATCTTGTATGATAGAGATGGTGGGTCAAAAAGTGGTATGCTAGAATTGAATGTTATGGATGACGGGTTGGCTCAAGGAAAGCTACTCTCAAAATTGATAGAAGATGTTATCACTGCTGAGATAAAGAAAGGGATGGCAGCTCTAAATATACAACTCCAAGTTGCCCGTGTTAAATTAATGAAACATATTGGTCATGACTTTTGTGGGGGAGCACATAAAGTATATATAGATATGTACTTTGATATTGGTATGTGAAGAACATCATGTAAATTTGTATGGATAGAGCATGTAGCTTGATATGTGTATAGAGACTAATTATGGATTCATTTTGCATTTTTGTTCTCTTGGAAGGTTGTTGCAGTGCATACTTGTTGGTTATTATTTTATTAGATTTGATTATAATTTTATTAGTTTCCCTTTTAATGTGAACAAGGCTTTTAAATAGGCTTTCAGGCCATATCAGAATTTTAAAAAGGTCAGACCAGGCCGTAAAAAAGTTTATGATAGGCCGTAGGCCAGACTTAAGCCTAAAAAATTAGTTATAGGTCAGATTCAAAATCTTTCAAAATCTGATCTAATCTATTACCACTCCTACTTGTCACATATAGTTTAAGCTACACAAAAACCCGTTATCATTGAATATTTAAGACAACAACCTTTCAGTTGTACTTGAGTAAAACCGTTGATGTCTTGCAATACATAAACCATTTCTACAGAATGTTAAAGAAAATGGTTTTTATTTTAAGTGTTGCCGTTTCTTAAGAAAATCGTTGCAACAAGAAAAGGCACACCTTTAGTTACCACGGTTGCAAAATCATTCCCATTGTTAAAGGCAACGGTTTATTCATGTATTGCATGGTTGTTACGCATAATCGTAGATCTAAAGGTTGTAGTGTGTGAAAAGATTTTTGGGGATGTCACAAGTTGGATGTCATGTAATATATCATCAGTAGAGGGTAGGGCTTCAGCTCTTCTATGAGCAATTCAATGGACCGTCTCTTAGCTTTTATCATATTATCTTTGAAATGGATTGCAAACAAGAGTGGATGATGTGTGCAATGCTAAATTAATTCACACCAAATATGAATTTTCATGAATGATTGTAGATCCTTGTTGAATTTGTTCTACAACTTCAAAGTTGTTATTGTTAGGCGATCCACAATTGATAGTCTTCATGTTTTGCTAGAGCAGCTATCTGTTCTGTCCCTCGGAGACATTTTTTTTTTATTATGTCACTGGTTTTATTTCTTCCAATATTATGAATAAAATGCTTGAACTTGTTTGAGTAGAAAAACATGGATTTTTCAACGAAGTAGTAAAATAGTTAAAAATGATAAAAAGTAGTTAATGAAAAGTTATCTTGCAATTTAAAATAAATTATAATATAACCTGCACATTACGCGAGTGTAATTTGTAAAATATCCTTTCAGTATAAATTTATAAATAAAAAATACGATTGTGATATTTATGGTATATAAATGTATCAATCTGATTAGAAAAATGTTTCAAATTTATAAGTTTCTTAGTTTATACGAATAGTGGTTGTATAACAAAAGAATAAATGAAATGAAAACAATTGAAAAGTTTATAATAAAACGAGTGACTTTCACACTAAAAAATATGATTAAAAAAAGATGAGTTAGTGTTTGTATACACGTTTAAAAAGATTTAAATAAAATGAGTGATTTTCAATCTAAAAATATTATTAAAAAAGTAATGAGTGATTGTTTGTATACATTTTATTTTGTTTTAAACATTCAATCATTATAAAATACTTTCTTTCTATAAAAAATAAAATATATATTTTACAATCATTGATTTGAGATATATGTGTAAGCATTGGTTTTTATATGATCATTACTTTTCTTTTTGTTTTATTTTTTATCTTGAGTATTATTATTTCTTTATTCTTTTTTTACTAATTGAATGAACTATTATTTCTTATATTTATGTTTCATGTATCATTTTCACTTTAACTTTCGATAACTAATTCTTAATTAGAGGTGTTATGTCACGTATTTCTTTTAAAAATATTTTGATTTAATTATCCTTTTTGGAGACCGTATATAATGAATAAACTCAAATTATAATTTTTTACGACAAAAACACGAAATAATGTTGGGAATGATAAGCAATCACTACTTGATTTTGATTATTTTTTCCGTTAATTGAAACTATGCTCTGATTTATGCTTCATGCAATCTATAAGTTTAATATTTTAAAACGAGTGTTTTTATATTCATGAACAATTTATATAGACAAATACTTTCTTTGTATTAAATGAACACAAATTTTATATTACTTTGAAAATACTAAATATATATTTTAACATTTTTATTTTTTAAAAAATATTTTTCTTTGTTAGCTTTTATTTGCAAAGGTTTGCTACTTTAAATGCCTATGTTTTAATATTTTTTATTTGTTTTAATTTAAACTTCTTTGGATTGTTTGTGCATAAGTTTGATTATTGATTTTTCATGTAATTATTATGTTTTTATATATTTTGTGGTAATTTATGATTGCTACATTTTAATTAATAAATTATAAATTAAAATATTGTGATGGGAGTAATTAACAATTAAATCAACTTGTGATGGGAGTAAAATATTGTGATGGGAGTATATATGCAATGAATTAGAAAAGTAATTAACAATTAAATCAACTTTGTAACGGGAGTTATATATTTTTTTTTTAATTATAGAGACATAAACAAATAAGTTGTAGAATGTGAAATAAAAAAATAAATGAATTCTGGAGATGTCAGATCATACTATTGAATGATGTGGTAAAATTAGTGTTATATGGTATATAAGAAAATGATGTGTCGACATATTATTTTGAAGGTTTGTTTAATATATTACTAGTTAAACATTGTTTGAAAAGTTTGTTGAACTTGACAATGTATTTGACATATTTGTCATTTCATTCAACTTAAGGTAGTAAGTTGATATTGACTAAATTTATAAGATTTGTTTCCTCTCTAAATTATAGTGAGTAATTGTGACACTTCTTTCATTATGGAAATGTTAGATGAGATATGTGCTTAATTGATTCATTTAGTCATGTTAGTCTATCATGCTAAGCTAATTGATTTTTGACATGTTGTACTTAAAAAGTTTAAATATGTCTTTAGCCCCTACAAATATACCACTTTTTAATTTTAGTCCTTGTATTTTTTTTTTTGTTTGAATTTAGTCCCTGTAAAGTCGGAGACAATTGGTTTTTGTCTTTAACGTCAAATCAAAAATTACAAAAATAGACTTGGCAAACTACCATGGCACGGAAGAAGACAAAAACTCCTAAACTCCACTTTTAATTTCTAATCATATTTTTTTTATAAAATAACACTAACTATTCAATGATAATTAATAATATAAAATATTTTAATTTTTAATATATCATAAAAGATTATGTGTCTCGGTGCTCTTTTTTTGTAATGTTGATTTTTCGTTAAGGACCAAAGTTGATCGTCTCGAATTTTACAGTGACTAAATCCAAACAAAAAACTTACAGGGACTAAAATCAAAAAGTGATTCTATTTGCAAGGATTAAATACATATTTAAATATACTTAAAATGACATGTTCGCCATTAGTTAGGACTGTCATTCATGATCTTCTCACCCCTTATTCTCCCAGTTGAAAACTAGCGAGTTTTTATCTTTCATGAGAATCAAATTCAAGACCTAGGGGTTAAGTAAAGATTCATTCCCCCACTACCAAATGAGCTACTAGATCTATTGTTTATGCACTACTTGATTCATTTTTGTTTGCAAACGTGTTATACTACCTTATAGTATGTAGTTACTTGTTTTATCAGCTACATGAAAAATCTATGTCTCAATTTGTGACAAGTGATTGGGACTAATTTAAAAAAATTGTGAAAAATTTAAAGTAGTTGAATAATTGTGATAAGTGATTGGGACTAATTAAAAAAAATTGTGAAAAATTGAAGTAGTTGAATAATTGTGAGAATATGTTACATATTTACAACTATCGTTTGAATTAGTGAAATAAATGTAAAATGATGGTAGCAATTTGTTGGATTATTTATGTGGATATGAATATGGAATTGTGTGTGTTTCACAAGTTATAAGTGTTATAATTTAGTGAATAGAGTTTAAACTAGTTCACAACAACTGCTGCTATATCTAGTCATACTCTTACAAAGAGATTTGTCTCAATATAGTTAAGGACACAATCCACTATTAATCTAATTGCATAAAAGTATTTTTTACTTTACATCTTCATGCTTGAAGTATTCTTTCATTTATTTAGGTACCTCTTTTGAATGAAAGAGTTGTTGTCATTTTGATATGTTCAAGATTTTTTCATAAATCTTCTTTGAACATTGTCTTAGGATGTAAATCATTTTCATTTTGTGATGCCACGTCATCAGAGGAACAAAATGGTTTCTCTTAGAATTTTGTTTTCACATGAATACTAAAAAGCTAATTTTCAATGATGACTTGTTGACTAGATACATTGACTTTTTCATATGATAGCTTTATCCGAGGAAACATTGCGCCGTAGAAATTACATAGTCCTTTACTTTATCAAAGGATTTGACTTTTACTAGACCATTAACTTTTTTGATAATAGCCCAAATCTAGGAACCATTGCATCATAAAGATTACAAAGTAATTTACACTTTTATCATAACATTGACTTTTTTTCAGATGTTCCATTTTGAATATTCTTTGATCTTTGAATCAAAAGATCATTCGTTGACTTATTTTTCCTTGTGTCTTTTAAAGCCTAATTCGGATTATAGGTTAATAAATACTTGTTGTAATTAATGTATCATGATTTACTCTATTAATATAAATCTTTACCTTCTAATTTAATATGCGAACTTAGCAAATAGTTAGGGGATAATTGTTATAATTATTTTCGTTATCATCAAAACTTCAATCAAAGTATTGTAGTAAAAACTATTTTACTACATGCATGGGCATAGATTATGGAATATCACTTCGCCCATAAGAGTTTTTCGTGAAAGAAATGGTGAAGTTCACTTGACAACACATCACCAATAATTATGTCATGAATTTGTGAGCATCCGCCTTACAGCTCACGTTACCAATGCATTCATTGACAAATTTCCCCATATATCTATCATTAATTCACCACATCATTTAACATCATATGCATTCACCACATTATTCAATCATTATTTTTTATGATTCTTAAGTTGCATTAATCAAAAATAATCACAAAACACCAAGAAATCAAGCATCCAAAAATAACACCAAGGAATCATACGCCAAGTAGTAAACACTAAATCAATTACCATATAGCTAAACACCAACAACAAGT
Source organism: Cicer judaicum (assembly GCA_037974835.1). Classification (NCBI taxonomy): domain Eukaryota; kingdom Viridiplantae; phylum Streptophyta; class Magnoliopsida; order Fabales; family Fabaceae; genus Cicer; species Cicer judaicum. The sequence goes on from JBBPBS010000577.1 coordinate 6,755,483, forward strand.
TTAAACTAAACATGTTATACTAAAAAGTCAAAGGAGCCTTTACCTCATCTAGCACTTTTTTACCAAAGCACAACTATTCTCCAAGATTTCTATCCTACTTTCTTTTACTGCAAATAATAAAATTACATTATTTCAAATAATAACATTACATTATTGTTAAAATTAGGGTTCAATTTAGTCAACTTTTAATTTTGAATTGTATCTTCATTCCTAGTTTAGTCAATAATGGTCTAGTTTGAACAAGATGCTTTTTAATAGTATGTTCTTTAGTCAAATCCTTTATTTTTACAATCTAATATGAACTGTACTTTCATATTGAGTTTGTAAATTCTTCAGAATGACTGTTCGTATTTTGATCAAATCGATTTCGTATTTTGATCAAATCCTAGTATACTTAAACGAAGGCTAATGGAGTTATTTAATTATTATACATATGTTATTATGAGGTAGTATCTCTGTCATTCACTTCTTGTGTATTTTCAATAATTAATTGATCATAAGTCTCGTATAGTCTCCAAGTCAAATTTAGAGATTATTTGTGTTTTGTGTCACAATTTAAAATGCACTATATGCTTTAATTAATTGGTCGGTTAAGAATGTTAAATATTTTAAGTAATTAACTTAAAGTACATAAGTACATTATGATATGTCCTATGTTGTCTCTTTTGAACTTTGAGATATTGTAGGAATGAGTACAACTCAATGTTGTACAACTCAATGTTGTGTATAAGACATCAAAATTAATTCAAACTAAATATGACTTGCGCTTTGCGCATGTTTAAATTTAAGGATTCAATTTTAATATTTTTAGAAGGTGATATATCATAAGTGTAATAATTAAAAAATTAACAAAATTTTTAAGGATGAAAAAATTATTATTAATCAAAGTTGGACCGATAACTATTTTACAACCATTTCGAGTTAGATTTTAAGGGACTATAATATCAAATTTGTACCATTTACATGAAACCTAATGGTCCATGGATATAAAATATTAACCATGATTTAAATAATAAATTATATAATTGATAGTCTTCAATCCTATTTATATTAAAGTATGTAAGTTATGCAGGGATTTTTTTAATTTTAACATTTATTCCTATACATTTTAAAATATTTTGAAATAATGCTCATGGGAAATATATGCATCGATAGCTAATAAGAGAAACAAAACATTGATTTTTTTATTAGATTGATTCATTGTTATTGGTTATGGTCAATATTTGTGACGACACAATAATAATAATAATAATAATAATAATAATAATAATAATAATAATAATAATATTAATAATAATAATAAAATAATAATAATAATAATAATATACAAAAGTTGTATATTACCTATTTTGAATGTTTAAATAAATATTTAAAAATTTAAAATTGCAAAGATCATATAAGAAAAATCATTTTGTGATTTAAAAATTCGAAAGTTTTTAATGGATTCAAAAGAATGTTAGCTAAAGAAAAATAAACGATTTAGATTTAAAAGCTAACAAATATTGGAGTAAATATATTGAAAACATAAAAAAAATTAAGATATAAAGTAATGAGAAAATACTTAAATCAGAAGAAACCAAGTTGTGCATATTAAATTAGAACTGAAAGACAGATAAAAAAAAATTGAGGAAAATAGAAATAGAAAAAGAATAAAATTAAGTGGACAAAGAAAATAACCTGAACATAAACTTCGAACTACCAGAAGAAGTCACTAAAAAGTTATACAATATCACTTTTTTTTTATTGATATTTAGGGTGAGAATTGAGAAAGCATGAAGCAATTAAAAATGTCAAATATCATATAAGAAAAATTATTTTGTAGTTTAAGAATTTGAAAGAAAGCCATGTTCCCATATGCAACGTGTATGCTCAAACTACTAGCAGAACAAATTTGTTATGCTAATTGACATTGTAAACTATAGGCTAAAATGAACTATAGGTTTGTCTATATTCATTTCATTAGTTGACAAAAAAAAATCTAAAAGAATAAAGGAATTGAAAATGATAAAGATTAGATAAGAAAAATTATTTTGTGGTTTAAGAATTCAAAAAAAATTAATGGATCCAAAAGAATGTTAGTTAAAGAAAAAAAAACAAATGATTTATATCTAAAAGTTAAAAAATACCGGAGTAAATATATTAAAAACATAAAAAAAATTAAGATATAAAGTAATGAGAAAATACTTAAACCAAAAGAAACTGAGATTAAATTAGAACTGAAAGACATAAATAAATAAAAAGAAGGACGTAGAAATAGAAGAAGAATAAAATTAAGTGCAGAAAGACAATTACCTAAACATTGACTTTGAACCAGCTGAAGAAGTCATCAAGAAGTTATACAATATCACATTTTTTATTGATATTTAGAGTGAGACTTGAGAAAACATGAAGGAATTGAAAATGACAAACATCATATAAGAAAAATTATTTTGTGGTTTAAAAATTTGAAAGAAAATGTTCAACATGTCAAAAACAATATTAGTTAAAGAAAAACAAATGATTTGTATCCAAAAGTTAAAAATTATCACTAGTAAAAATATTGAAAATATAGAAAAATTTAAGATATAATAGAAAATAATACGGAGATATAATAAACACAGAAAATTTAGTTTTAGAGTAATTAGATGTTCAAATTTTTTACATTTGACAATTTGGAAATTTGGTAAAGACTAAATAAGGAACAAACAAAGAAAACATTATAACTGCGTCTATTATATCTTATCTTAAAAACATTGAAAAATAGAAAGTCAGATAATGACATCAAACAATTATGAGATATATTTTTTAAAGAAATTATAAAATATGTTGAAGAGGAGAGACGACAAAAAGATTTAAGTACTGATTATATAAAAAGCATAAACTGGTATAAGAGTTGAAGATAAAAGTATTGACCGTTATACACTATGAGGATGATGGCCATAAACTAATTTAATTCATTGTTGTCATATTACTCTTAAGTAAGACCGAATTGTTCTACATATATTTTTCATAAACAATATAACTATGACAAAAATGATGCACTCTAATTTGTAGCCACCTTAGAGAATTGTAGAAAACTCCATGAAATATACATGTGAATGAGAAACTATAAACAAAAAAAAATTTAGTGGTGGGTAACTTATGAGTCAGCAAAGAAAACACAAAAATATTTTTGTATAATAAGACTAATTAAATGTTCTGTAACTAATCGAACATAATTATTATAATATGTGTGCTAAACAAAAGGTGTAGAAGAAAAAAGTTAGGGGAGCAATTCTAGGAAGTGATACTTAGGAAAAAAAATAAGATGGCACAAGTGTACAAAGCGTCGTTGATTTATCAATGTAGTAAGTTGAGAGGTTGTTTTAATATATTATAATAGATATTTTGATATTGATTTATATTTAATATTAAAGTTCAAGTTCTTTTCATAAGTTAAAGTAATTAATATTGATTGATAGATGACAATTCTACATTCGAGTTAAATTAGAATATAACTCACATTGCGCGATGTAAATTGTAAAATATTTTTTTGGTATAAATTTTTTAAAAAGTTTGAAATTGATAATTATGGTTTATAAATGTATCAATCTGATAAAAAAAAAATATATATATATATATATATATTAAATTTATCAGTTTCTTAGTTTATAAGAATA
>JBBPBS010000577.1:6759686-6781183 GCA_037974835.1 Cicer judaicum
TTTTGACTAATTGAATGAACTATTATTTTTTATATTTTATATTTCATGTCTCATTTCCACTTAAATTTTTTAAACTAATTCTTAATTAGAGGTGTTATCTCACATATTTCTTTCAAAAATATTTTGATTTAATTATCCTTTTTGGAGACTGTATATAATGAATAAACTCAAAATATTATTTTTTACGACAAAAATACGAAATAGTGTTGGAAATGATAAGGAATCACTACTTGATTTTAATTATTTTTGCCGTTAATTGAAACTATGCTTTCTTTGAAAATACTTAATGTATCATTTAACATTTTTATGTTTTCAAAAAACTTATTTGTTTGTTTTTTTTGTGTGCAAGAGTTTGCTAATTTAAATATATGTGTTTTAATATTTTTTTATTTTTTTATTTAAATTTGTTGGATTGTTTGTGCATAAGTTCAATTATTGATTTTACATGTGATTATTATGTTTTTATAAATTTTATGGTAATTTATGGTTAATACATTTTAATTAATAAAATGTAATTAAAATATTGTAATGTACTTATATGCAATGAATTAAAAAAGTAATTAACTAATTTTGTAATGAGAGTTATATTTTTATTGTTGTTTTTTTAATTATAAACATATCATACTATTGAATGATGTGACAAAATTATTGTTATATGACGGATAAACATATAATGTGTCAACATATTATTTTAGAGATTTATTTTAATATATTATTTTAATATCCTCCTACCACACATATTAAACAATTCAATCTAATGGCTCAAAAGATTTTTGTTTTTTTCTATGACATACCTTGCACTTACAAGTTCCATGAATAAATTGAATCAGATTTACGAGAATTAAAGATGTGTGAATGCAATGATAATTAATGATTAATTTGATTATATCATGTTAAGTTTCTCTAGAGTAGAAAAATGAATGAAGATAAAAAATTATGATATCTTAATTTATAATTTTTTTATAATGAAACAAAATTCTCAACTTAGACGTAAAAACATATACATATAAATATATGTATATCAATGTCTTATGATTTTTAAGTTATCATTGTTGCATGCATGGCTTGTGTCATGGCGAGTGTGGGTGTTGGACTTTGTGCTTTATATATATAAGAAAAATCAAATTCAATCTCCTTTATCTTATTTGTTTACTGCTTCATGCAAACATGAAAACTTGTTAAGCATATTATCTAGAAAATCTAGTCTACTAAAATAAAGAACTTGTGGTCTAAAATGATTCATCTTTACTGTTACTAACCACTTAAACCCAATTATTTGGTTAAGGTATAAGATGCAATAACTAGTAATAATCAGGACAATGAGAAACAATACCATTAAAACTAAATATGGAAAATGTGTTCATCTTAAAAAGAGTGCAAAAGGGAATAATAATAATAATACATATGTATTTTACAGATATCTTGAAAGAGCAGAAAGAGAAATAATTACAAGAATGGCCTGTAACTCAAATCCTTGAAGGGATGAGAGGAATATTGTTCTGTAAATATGCACTGGCAGCAGCAACTCCACTTCCATACTTTATTGGGTAACCCACATCTTTCAGTATCATCTCCACACCAGCAAGACATCCCAAGAGTTGCAACTGCAAAAATATTTAAAGAATTAACAATTTCAATGGTGGAAGCATTAATAATTTGATATTACATTAGAATAAACATAATCTAGCATACTTGAAAGAATTGGACATTGATGCTATTCTCATCTTACGTATGAAGCACGGACACAAACACAAATACCATATATAGATAGAGCTACATATAGATACGGCAATGACACATAGACACTAGTAATAATTTAAGAAAATAAAAGTGATTGAATGAAACCATATTGTCAGGGTCGTTTGGATACTTGACACACTTAAATTTGAAGTGTTAGTGCCAAATGACATCATACTATTGAAGTAGGAAAAAAAATACATCTTAAAAAAAGATGATAAGAGTTTTAAAGAATAATACATAGCAACCATGAGTAGTAAAGAACACCTTTATGAATTCTTTAACATGTTATCTTAAGATACAGATAAAGAAAAATAATAATTGGTATATTTTCTTTTGCATGAGTCAAAGATTACAAATATTTAATAGTATTGATTATTCAATGATCACTTTTCCTTTGATGTAAACCTTGAACTAAAATTCAAATTTCATTACACTACAGCAAACATAACCTGGACATATCTGAAAGACCCTAAAAGGTAAACGTACTAAATAAGCTATGAAACACTAAGATAGAGAATAAACACTTGCATGAAGATAATGATAATAATTTGCAAAAATAGAGATGATTGTGTGTAATTATATGTGTCATGGTCAAACACCCGGACATAGTTTCAATAAGAAATAACAGTGCTACACAACTAAATAATAGTTTGGGAAATCAACATTACCTCATTGAGGTTGCCAAGATGGCCAATTCTGAAAACCTTGCCAGCAACTTTGTTTAGTCCCAAACCTAAGCTCAAATTGTATCTCTTCCATGCCCTTCTAACAATTTCAGCACTATCAATGTAAGGAGGAACAACAACAGCAGTCACTGTGTCACTGTACCACTCTTCACTTTGAGTGCAATTCTTCAAACCCCATGCCTCCACAGCAAGTCTGAAATTTTAACATATTGACAATCTATTAGATTCATTGACTTAACCAAAATGTCAAAACTATTATTAATATAAACATTTGATAAATTTTTAAAAATTAGCTTCTTCCTTCCTATTGAAGTTCAAGAATGATTTTCCTTTTTTTTTAAAAAAAAAAAAAAAAAACTTTTAGGTTCGCTGGATCCATGGATCCAAGGAATTGTATATAATCTTATAATCACGAACATCTCTGAGATTAGTTGTGTTTTAGTGTCCAACACGTGATATTTGACATCTAAAACAAGTTTCCGAAAAAATCTTTTTTTTTCTTGGCTTTGCCACTCACACTCATTGAAAACATCTGAGACAATTCTACGGGAGTCAAAGATATGTTTAAGCAATGATGCTCAATGAGGGGTTAAGGACATCAAATTTGATTATATCACTTTTCATCTTTTGATAGTAGATGAATCATATCTTTTTATTGAATTTTTTTCGTAATAAAACAAATTGTTCAATTCAAATGCACATATATAAACAAATGTGTATTAGTGTCAGGTTTATAACAGAGTGCTGACATGTCTGTGCCGTGTCAGTTGTTTGATTCATAATACATGTTTCATAGACAATGATTTCAAACAATCAACTTTAGTCTTACCTGGTTGCTTTACCCAAACGACTGTGCCTTGCAATCACATTATCAAGTCCTTCCTCAAAAATGAGATCAAGAGCAGCTCTGAGACCATAGAGAAGCTGAATGGAAGGAGTGTACGGCCAATAGGTACCCAACTTGTAGAATTTGAGGTAGTCACTCCAATCAAAGAAAACTCTAAGTGATTTAGCAGATTTTGAAGCCTCAATAGCTTTAGGGCTTGCAACAACAATTCCTATCCCAGTTGGAAGGGAAAGAGCTTTTTGAGAACCAGTTATGGCCACATCTACTCCCCATTCGTCCATACGGAAATCAAGTGCACAAATCGAAGACACACCATCAACAAGGAGGAGGGCTGGATGCTGGTAGGCATCTGAAAATCCAAAATACAATGTGAGGGTCATTTTTTTCCAAACTGGAGAAGGGAAAATGTGCACTAATGGTCATTTTACAATTGTTGTGGATGAGATTTAAACTCGTCTCTTGAAGTTACATAGTCAAACTCCATCTCATGGACATTAGGACCATTTCTTAAAGACAATAATAAAAGTAAAGAAAAGACAAGCACGTCGAAAATCCAAACATTGGTGAGGGCAAAATGATATGGTACATTCAAAAAGACACTAAGAAAATGCATTTGAATCAAAGAATAATAACAAAATTTATGCCAAATTTACATATGTAGAGATAATCATTGTCCACTCAAACATTATTTTGTGACATGAAACATAGCTTCTAGAGTTCAATTTTGAAGTTGTAAGTGAATAGCATGCAATCATTCTGTCCAAATTTTAGATTCACACTTAAATCATATGAGTCAAGTTCAATTGCTAATGATCTATGCAATAGCATATCTGTGACTCTTTGGAAATATACAACAGAATTGGAAGTATATTTATATTAACCTAAAGGATTCTATGAATATAAACCAGCATTATTGAATGAAAATAGTGTTAAAGTGTTTATCCAAAATAGTATATCTAAAGACATGCTAAGACATGATGTTCAAATATATCAGAACAACCACCCCAGTTCAAAAAAATAAAAATACAAAACATATAAACAGATAACACAAATTTTTTATCAGAGTTCGGTTAATTAAGCCTATATCTGAGACCGTAGAGCAACTACAGTTTTTTTGTATTAATTTCAAGCTTAGGATTTACGGCGTACAATTTGTACTTAAATACTACGATTCAGATTACAGCATTACTCTGAACTGTATCCACTTATGAGTAACTATGAGCCATAGCTAACAAAATATTGTGTGAACATATAATATATCCAACATACCAACATGTCAAGGTAAATGATGTAGCAAACAGTACCTTACCACCTAAGTAACACTTCTGAAACTAACAGATATTGAAAGACAAAAGAAAACAAACAATATCTAAAGCTGGATTTAATATGTAAAATGACAGTTTATAGATGAGTAAAAGATGTGATGCTCACCAAGAATCTGTCTCACTTTGGCCAAGTTATTCGTGACACCAGTTGCTGTCTCATTATGAACAATGCAAATAGCCTTTATAGTGTGTGCAGAATCAGAAGCAAGTTTGGATTCCAGAATGTCAAGATTGGCCCCTTTTCCCCATTCACTTTCAACAACGTCAACGTTGAATTTAAGGCGTTGTTGCTGATCAATCCAAAGCAAACTGAATTGGCCGATCAAGAACGATACAGTACGATCTCCGGGCGACAATGTGTTTGTCAGAGCACTCTCCCAAGCACCAGTGCCTTAACCAAATGCAAAAGCATTATTAGATAACAATATAGGTATATAACCTTATCCAAATGAAACACAAGTTATTTTCTCTTGCTGGTTTAAGAATTTGCGTTGGGCCTAATTCAACCTTACCTAACAATATAACCTTATCCAAATGAATCACAAATTACTTAACCACATACCGACTTATCTTTCCCTCACATTTATAAACATATTTTCAAGTCATATCTCCTCAACTCTCAAGTCTCGACAGATGGACCAACCTTATCCTTTTTGTAACCTCCAAAAGACACAAAAATAGATCAAGAAAGATACAAAAGCACACAAAGTGCTAAGACTACTCTAGATTACCGTATTAGAATTTTGCAGTCAAGTTTCATTTGGTTAGATGCAATACAGTCACTAATCAAAAGTGAGTAATCTAATCTAAGGAATAAACTAAGTATACATGATTAAGAGAGCTGATTAGGCATTCTTAAATTCGGGTTGGTCCTAATCCATACAAAATTGGTTCACTTATGAACATTTTTGGGCCATATCTCATCTATATGGAACTCTTAACACCCCCTTATACCCAGATGGAACATCTGGAGTGTGGCCCAAGAAGCTCGATAGCAAGTAGCCCAACATGTCTATGATACACTTGGATACCATATTAAAATTTAGATTGGTACTAACTCAACCCTACAAAACCGACTTCTAAGATGAAAGATGTCTCCCAATTATAAACACATCTTCACATCATATCTTAAGATTTTGGCTAGTCATAATTCAATCATACAAAACCAGCCGATAAGACAAGAGATGTTTCCCATACTGGCGATGCTACCTCACGACCTTCTCGCCCCTCTAACCATCCGTTGAAAATAGGGAGTTTATTCGAGCCCGGTACCTGGGGGATAAGTATCGCCTCCACACAGATCCCACTACCAATTGAGCTAGTAGCTCAATTGGTAGTGGGATCTGTGTGGAGGCAGTACTTATCCCCAGTACCGGGTCGTGAGATAGCATCGCCGGTGTTACAAAACTAAAACCATACACATAAAAAACATTGAACAATTTGTTTTGAACATGTATACAATACAACAATACCAGTTGTAGGGAAAAGAAATGGTGTTCCACTAGTAGTCTTGAAAATCTTCTTGACATCCTCAAGTAGAGTTTTTGTCAGAGCTGGAATTGCAGGAGAGCGATAGTCCTCGTTGTTCCGGCTCATCGCACGAATGACCTGATCAGGTATGTTAACTGGTCCTGGAACAAACAGATGGTTCCTTCCTGGTCCATTGACATAATCCATCTTCACTTGCTTGAAATTTCAACAACCTCTTCGAAATTCAAGCAAGTTGTTGGATTTTTTTCACACCAAAGAAACTACCACCTACAGAAAATCCATCATGAAGTTAGTATTTAACAACTTTCTGAATTGTTGGTAATAAACTTTGTCAATGTAATAGTGAATTATTGTTTTATTAGTACATGGTAGAAATCTGTGACTGAAATATTCAACTATGCATGCATATTTCACATAGTGAAATTGAAATTCAAACTCAGTTACATCACTTGCTAACCAAAATTATGAGTAGCTAAGGCATAACATGGAACAATCAAGTTTAAATGCTATTAAATCTAAGTGTTAAGAAGGCAAATAACAACTTCTGTTTTAATCATGAAATAGTAACTTTAATGATGTCTTTTATAATAACATCTAAATAAAGAAAAATAATATAAATTAATCATCTTTTTCCATCGAGAACTTTGTCGTGATCCTATAATTTTTTTTAAAAATATTATTGGTGCTTGTGCTTGTGCTTAGCCTTTAAAATCTTTTCATTTAATTAATAGGAAAAATTGACTGCATGAGTCATTCTTGTAGCTAAAGGAAACGCGACTAATTTCAATTATTGATAAATCAATAATAAGATTATTTATTTTTCTGTCTACTTTAGAGAAAGATATTCATTTACTTAATAGAAATTACGATTGAAAATGATAAAATTTAAAATCGTTAAAAATCGAATAAAACAGATTAAGAGAAAAAACGTCAAATTATCTTAAAATGTAACAACCTACAATACGATAAAATTGAACAATCACTTTGTTTTTCATGAAGCTAAATCATTTGAAACCGATGGTTTTTCATAAAATGCAAAAACATTACTACTACCTTGAAGAACATAAAAAGAATTGAGTTTATATTGGGATATTACAACAAGAATTGAGTTTAGATTAATTTATATTTTCTTTCCTATTTTATAGGAAGGGCAATATAACAAAGCATGAGTAAGCATATATTCATTAAAAAAAGAAAATTGAAAGAACCAAATTTGAACACTAAGAAAATTAAATACAAAGGAAAAAGATATAATAAATGAAATAATTATGAATAAGTGAGTGTACCAAGGAGAATTTTGATACAGTTTGGTGAAGTATAGCAGAAAGAAGAGCTGTGGTGCCAGTGCACTCTGCTCTGAGCAGAAGTTTGTTATATAAAACTATATAAATAAATGTAAATATTCATATATGCTAAGGTGGGGCCATGTTTTGTCCAAGTAGTAGTAGATAAGAGGGAAAATTCGGGCACCTTTGAGGCTGAGAATGGATGAAGAGGGAACACCTTAGTTCTGGCTTGAATTTTCTATTAAATTCCACATCATATATATCAACATATCATTTGGGTTGTATCTCTAATAATTTATTCATTCTCCTAATTTCTTAATGTTATTCATGATATAAATATACTAGTCAAGATTTTGGGAGATGGCTTTGAGGGGGATCTGAGCAGTTACTCGTAAATATGTTGGATGTTGATTTAATTTTATAAATTAAGTCTATGATAAAAAATAAAAAAAATAAAAAGTAATTTAAATAATTTAAAAACTAAAATAAAATTGAGTCTCTATAAAATTTTAAAAATATATTTTTAATCTTTATAGAAAAGCTTTCTAACTTTTAGTTACTAAATTTTTTTTATTCACTTTTAATCTCTAATTTAAAAAATTTGAGTTCCTAGAAAATCAAAGTATAGGTTAGAATTAAATAAAATATATATATATATATAGAAACTAAATTTGAAAGATGCAATTTCAAAAAGATTAATAATATATTTAATCAATAAAATAAATCACTCTCATTTTGTTATATTATAAAAAATAAAAAATTAAATTGTGAAAGTCGATAAAGTCCACCATTATATATTTATTATTATACGTAAAATAATTTTTTTTTTAAAAAGTAATTTTCATGAAGCACCGTTCTTTCTTAATACCGTAATAACACCTTGATACAATTCCAACGAACTCACAAAGAACTGAAAGTTAAGTGATTACACGCTAGCGGACGAACTCATTTGACTATCTCATGAGAGATCTCTTAATAATTGTGTTATTAGACTCCTTGTACATTACAACGGCCAAATTCAAGTACTTGAAATCTGTTAGTAATTGTGTTATTAGACTCCTTGTACATTGCAACGGCCAAATTCAAGTGCTTGATTTTCACAAGTATAACTTGAGAAAGCATAGAAGACTTAATTTTAATACTGTTCCAAGTTATAAAATTTCAATAAAATAATCCTTAACATTGAATTTGGAGGGTATTTTTGTTGATGTGTCACACTAAATAATTAAATAATTAGTAGGCAAGTCTCCCTTGTGTGAATCAAATCTTATTAATATTTTTATCTTTGACATTAAAGTATTGTTTAAGAAAATAAAACTTAAAACAAAATAAATGTGAAACATAAAAAAAAAAAAAAATCAATTGAAATAACCCTCAAAGTTGATATGTTACAACTTATCGATATTTTAACTATTTATCTTTGTTTTAATACTTTTTACACAATTAATTATTATCGTTAAATTATAAAAAAATATTTAACTTTAATTATTGAGATCACACATAAAATATTAGTGATTAGTTAATAATATAATTTTTTTTACGTTAACTAATATCAAAATTAAGTTTTATATTTGAGATACTAGTTTATTGTCTAAAAAGGTAGGTATCAAGTTCAAATCTTTTCAGAGATTATTATAAAACACTTGTTAGTGTCACTTATATTTGACGAATATTTTATATTTTTCAATTCTTTTTAAAAAATTAAACTCATATTATTAATTTTATTATAACAAAATTAACTTTTTGAATATTCTATTTTAACATAAAGTTTTTAAAAAATTTGAAGAAAAAAAAAAGTAGAACAAATAATATAAAAAGATGAATAATGGAAGGATATTTTACTGCCATAGTATATAGTACAATATAGGGAACATTGAAGTTTGAGGCTGAGAAAGCAATATGAGAGATAAAGAGATAATAATGAAATGTCAACCACACTTCACTTGTGGGCAATGAAGCTAAATTCCAATCTTCTTTATTTGGAATCCTTTTCAATTGTTTGGCAATATCCCCAAACCTTGTGGTTGCTTGCGTGTGTTTTATACGTGAGAGATTTTAGCAATTAATAACAGCTAGGATTGTTTTCTGATGTATTCATCTTTTGTTTCTTTCCTCCCTACATACTATATTCACTTCCTTCCATTTTCATATCGTTATTATTAGTTCAATATGATAACATGTAGGTGATTGGCATGAATACACGTATATGTAATCCGGACGAGTGACTTAGATTTATAACTAAAAATGAATTTCAAAATTAAGAAATTTAGAAATAAAGAGATCCAAAATTCTACCTCATCCACAACATTAATACAAATATTTACTAAACAAACTAACATTTATACTTTCAAAAATAGATAAATTACACATCAACCAGATTAACTAAATTACACATGCTAAACATGACATGTCAATTAATTTGACATTTATTTACAAATTTGTCAATTAATTTTAAATTTACTTACAAATTTAAAGATTGATCTATGTAATACAAAATTTGAATTGATGATAAATTTTATAAAATACGTAAACATTAACTAATTTCATTTAAAAATAAATTATTTAAGAGAATTTAAATTTAAATTTTAATTAAAATAATGATTTCTCAAATTTTATTTACCTTTTCTAAATTTTTAAGATCTTATTCTCGTGATAATTAAAAGGTTAAAAGAAAACAAAATAATAACATTAAATAAATATCAAGGTTTTATTGAGGATTCAAAAAAACCTCTATTTTGGTTTTCGGCTAGACCTGACCTGATCTCTTCCTATCCATTCCCTCGTGCCTCATCCATCGTCACTCGCTGTTCAACTTCTATTTCTTTCACAAGTCACAAACCTATCGTAGTCGCCCTTTGAATGAAGGCGCCATGCATACTTCGTAATTCCAAAACCCATTTTAATAACCCCATATGAAGACTACTTTGTAACAACTTTTTATTTCTAAAAAACATATACCATATAATCTGTAATAATACTCTGTCGATTAAAATTTAAATTTAAATTATTAATACATTTGATGGTTAAAATTGTTCCTTCACCAAACAACTCCAATGAGGTAAATTGTGAGGTTTTCCTACAACATAGTATAGATTGTTTGTTCATTAACTCATACTGTTATAGGGTTTAATGGAGCCAAATTATGTACTAATCTCAAATAAGACGCTGTTTCCTTTACAAATGAGTGGCTGGCTACTAGACAGGAGAGTCATGGCTAACCAACAACAGAAAAAACAGAAGATAGGTGAAGTGGTATACCGAAGTAAATAAAGAGCAAATGATGATTGGTAAAAGATATTAAATTATTGTAATCTGAATGTTAAAAGGAAATAATAATATACCCAAGAATCGGAAATACTAATCCACCATGTATGACTGCAAAATGAGTAGATAATATTGGAAACGGAAACTGAGCAAAAACATGAGAATTAATTGATTTTATTTGCTAATGAAATTTGCTTTAAAGAGCTACAAAAAAAATTCAGATAGGTTTTAGCTGAACTTGTTGCAAATACATTTTTTGTGCGTATCTGCTTAACATAATTTGCATGATGCGTACAATTAAGTCCAATAAAATGGGGAGACTTGGAATGCACACTTTTCTTAGATATCTCTAGCAGGTATAATGTGTTTCTGTTCAAGATTTTTCATTATATATGTAACCCTTTGCTTGGCTCCTCTTCAAGGAAGTGTAAAATTCAAAAGGAAAAGGGGAAGGAAAAAAAAGGGCAAACTTTGCATTGTAAACACCAGATCATTGCTGGCTTCAGCCACCCTTGTTCAAGGATGCAAATTCATATGTAGGATATTTCTCGGATCACCACAGGAAACCAAAAAGGGATCTGCAATATGTTATCCCATTGGTGGAAAAAAAGAAGTCCAAAGTATTTACAATAGCTGAAGCTAAGTGCAGAGTGAAAGCCAACACTTCTGGAATCAGCCGTTCTGATCCCTTCATAATCAGCTACTCGATTCCTGAAGAGAATTCTTGTCTAGGAGGAAACCCACCATAGATTCTTGAATTGTTTTTCACCAGCAATACATTTTTCGGAAGGTCCTGCCCCAAGGATCCCCATCGAGATAGGATCCAGCGGCCAAATTCCATTACTCATGATCCTTTGAGGTGTGGCTGACCCTTGAAATGACTATTATTTTCAGCTCTTCTCCTTCGTTTCCATGCCTCAGACATGCCTGTATTATTAGTTGGTTCCGGTCATTTGGTAGGCAGGCACGTTTAGGAATCCCCTTTGCCTCTCCATATGGTGAGCAAATGAATAAGAATGACTAGGGTTTCCATTCCTGCCAAATGAACTAGATACTGACCCATTGGGATGACAGGGGCCAACACCAGCAGCAATGTGCTCCAGCTTATGTTTTGAATAAATTTGGTAAAGCCTCTCCCCTGAAAGATGGGAAAAGGTAGAAACATACTTCCACAATCTCATATTCATTCCTGTAAACCGACAAGGAATGAAAAAAATCATTCATGCATTAAAGAATCATAAAATACAGACAAAACCAGTCCTCAAAATACATAGGACACCACAAGTATTCTAGAAAATAAAGGGACCCAGGCATGCACAAAACAGACTCGTCTCAAAGAAAATGAGGTTACACAAACAAGTTCAGAATGGGAATAAAAACACATACTATCTTGCTTAGATGGTTGATCTTCCTTTTCTGATACAATTTGATCTATCCTTAGGCCAAGAAGCTGCAAGTAGTTGCGGACTTTTGAAAGCACCTAAAGTAGAGGAGAAAAAGCAAGTAAATAGTGTTTTCATTATTTAAATTTGGAAATAAACATAAAAGAACAGATTAATCCGCAACAATTGGGGGAACCTTTTACTTCAGAAGATTGGCGCTGGTTGTCTGCAACCTGTGAAGACGTTTCAACGTTTTCATTTCTTCAACCATCACATCTTGACACCATTCCATCCATTTTACTTCCTTGAACTGCTCATATACTTCATCATCATCAGACATTTCACCCTCCTCCTTTATAACAGGTTCAACTTTTAGAGGTTTCTGAAGTCTATCCTTCCTTATTTGGACATTAACTTTATAAGAACCCACTTTTTTCTTTTGTTCCTGCCCATGCAACAATGAGATGTCTACAAGATGTTCTTTCTTTTTCTTGGAAGTCTTCCTTCCACTTTTGCTATAGGCCTTTTTCACACCAATAACAGCAAGTTCCTACATGAATTACTTGAGGAATTAGCTTGAGCTATGCGTGGATAATATGAATAATGAACTGACACGAGTTTCAAGTAATAAAAAATTGACTGCATCATAGTGTTGTTCAAGTGAGAGCATGAGAGGAGTAAATATTGACTGTATAGCCATATATGGATGATCAAGAACAAATTTGTTTAAATCTATAGTTGATCATCCATGAACCGTTTTATGATTAGATTAACACCTCTCACATTCAACTAACAAGTTTCCATATTGTTTGCCTTATAATATAACATCTACTTTTAAGAGGGTTAGTTTAGCATATGGTATCATTATCTCTACGACCTAGTGACCTAGAATTCAATCTAAGGTACGCTTACAATATTGATAAAAGGTGTTCTGTTACCAAAAGAAAAAAGCAAAGCTATTACGATAGTTATAAAACTAAAGAAACAATAAAACCTCATATCTCGCCATCTGTTGTCATGTATAATAAGCATATTGCTAAAAAATTGGATATTACAAGAATGTTGAGTCGAAGTAAAAATTTGAACATCTGGAGATTTTCTCTCCACAAAGCCTTTAACCCAAGACGGAGAAAAAAACACCCTCAACAATGTGTGGTATCTTCTGCAAGTGAAATTTACAATACAAGAGAACTATATTGAATAGTATTCAAAACTATATACATGTGGGAAACATCAAGTACCAAAACAACTTTTGAAGATTAAATTTGAAGTATAGAGGGAAAGGAAGCATGTAAATAAAAAGAGGGGATAGGGCTTGAAGACGCTCATTATTGATGTGTAAGTAGCATAACCAGAGAAAAAAGACAAGAAGAATGCGATTGAGGCGATCACATACTTGCTCCAACAGGGCATTGTCCTGGTCTCTCAAGTTTGGAGCTCGTGGCAAGAAAGTTTCATGATGCTGAAATTCCACTGGTGCAATTTTTTTCGTAAGACCAAGTCTTTCATCCAAACTTATCATTTCCCAACTACCAAATCCATGATAATGTACTCCAAGAAGCATTCTTGATCATCAACTATTAGCAAGTGAAATAGAATTAGAAAAGGCAGTAATCAATCCCACCTCTGAATGCATATACAAATGATGTAGAGGATAGCACCTACTTTGATTCCATCCACAACCTTATGACCAGTTTAGGCAAGAAGTAGTCCAGCCGGAGATAAAGTGGAGTACTTGTTCCTTTGACATACATCACACTCTTCAATAAACTTCTTGATATCTCACCTCATGCCTTCCCAAAACAAGAAGCTAGACACCCTTTTAAAATTTCTGAACAATCCTGAATGCCCTCCACAAGGAGAATCATGGCATTCAGCCAAGATAAGTGGTATTTTGTTAGAACCCTTAGGCAGCACCAAATTACCTTTATACAAAAGTCTTCCCTTCTTGAACTCATAACCAGAATGAGAAGTAGGAGAAACAATTAAGTCTTGCACCAACTGCTGCAATTTAGGATCTTGTTGCAATTCCTCATCCCAAGAATCATCATCTTCCACATGTAGAACTGAGAGGGCAGCATACATATCCCTCCTAGACAAGCTATCTGCTGCACTATTCTCCTTTCCTGGCTTGTATTGGATTTCAAAATCCAAACCAATGAGCTTGACAGCCCATTTAAATTGCTCAGCACTGAACAATCGTTGATCATTCAAGAACTTAAGGCTCCTTTGGTTAGTCCTCACAATGAAATGGTTGCCCAAAAGGTAGTGTCTCCATTTGGTCACAGCCTGAACCAAAGCCATAAGCTCCCTCTCATAAACAGACCTTTGTTGAGCTCTCAAAGATAAGCCTTGACTCCAAAATGCAAGGGGTTTACCCTCCTGCATCAAAACAGCCCCCAACCCCTTACTAGAAGCATCAGTTTCGACAAAGACCTTAGTGAAATCAGGTACAGCCAACAAGGGAAGATCAACCATGGTTGTTTTCAAAGCCTGAAACGCAGATGTAGCTTCCTCGGTCCAACAAGTTAAGGGTTTGGCTAATTTACCATAACCTTGGACAAAACGTCTATAATACCCTGTTATTCCAAGGAAGCCCCTAAGACCCTTCACATCCGTAGCAATAGGCCAAGACATCATGGCTGCAGTCTTGGACGGACAAGTTGCCACCCCTTTCTCTAGAAATCACATGTCCCAAGTACTCCAGACTAGACTGTCCAAAGCTACATTTTTTCTTATTTGCCTTCAACCCATTCTGCATCAGCACTGCCAAGACTTGGTGGACATGAACAAGATGAGCTGACATATCCTTGCTATACACCAAAATGTCAGAAAAAAAGACCAGGACAAATCTCTGGAAAGGCTTCAGAACCTCATTCATGAGGGCTTGGAATGTGGAAGGATCATTGGTGAGACCAAAAGGCATCACCAAGAACTCATAATGCCCCTCATGAGTTCAGAAAGCTGTCTTCTTTATATCATCTTTGTTCATCCTAATTTGATGATAGCCTGATTTTAAATCAAGCTTAGTGAATATTGCTGCTCCATCAAGTTCAAAGATAAGGATGGGGAATTTCTTAGGGATAGTAATTTTGTTGAGAGCCCTATAATCCACGCCAAAACGCCAACCCCCACCTTTCTTCTTGACCAAGATGATGGGAGTAGAGTAAGGGCTAACATTCGGTCTTACAATGCCAGCCTCAAGCATTTCTGAAACCAACCGCTCTATCTCTGCTTTTTGATAGTGTGGATACTTATAAGGTCGTAGGTTCGGTATCTCAGCCCCCTCCTTTAAATGAATTGCATGATCTAACCTCCTTTGGGGTGGAAGATCTTGAGGATCCTCAAAAATCTCAAAATACGGTTGAACAACCTCTGAAACAGCTTCAGGTATGATTGAAACATCTATTGGTTTCTGCTCTGTATAATCGTACTGAATTAACAAGCCTTCCCCTTCTTCCTTCAAAATTTGCATGAAGGCTCAATAAGACAATTGAGTCTTAGTTAAGGATCACCAACCAAAGTAATCAACTTGCTTGCGATCTCTAGACAAGGTAAGCTCCAGCTTGCCAAAGTTGGTTTTGACCTCTCCCAAACAAGAGAGCCAATCCAAACCCAACACTAAGTTCACCCCTTGCAGGGTGAACAAATAAAAGTCTTGCTTAATCTCCATTCCTTGCAAATGCAAACTCAACTCGGGACACTTTCCTTTACATTTCACCCTATGACCATCCCCCATTTCCATAATGTAAGAAGGAGTATCTTCCACCATCAAGCTCAGTTTCTGAACTACCTCCTGAGAAATGAAGCTATGAGAAGCTCTATAATCTATAAGTACCAAAACAAAATTGTTCTGAACTACTCCTTGTATCTTCCAAGAATTTGTGGAAGTCAGCCCAGCCATTGAACAAAGATACAATTGCAGATAATTGAAAGTTTCTACCTCATGAAACTCAGCATCATTGTCCTCATCATCTTCTTCTAAAATAATCATACGAAACTGATTATTATTGCATTTATGTTCTCTGTGATAAGGCTCATCGCATCTGAAACAGAGTCCCTTCTCCCTTTTGTCTCTCATCTCAGTCCTGGACAAACGTTTGAAATCACCACCCCTGATTTTATTCCCTTCCCCAGCCTGAACACTCACCAGATTAGTAGCAGAGGTACCACCCTCAATTTTCTTATCCAACCAAGGCTTAGTATCAACCGTCCCAGTCTTATTGTAAGAACTAGCATTAGAAATAGTGGTTGGCTTAGTGAAAGTGTTGGTTCCTTTCTTAGTCCAAACCAAATTCTTCTCCTCAATCATAATAGACTTTTGAATTAAATCAAACAGAGACTTTAATTCATAAAGTTTTACCTCCACTTGAATTTCCTTTTTCAAGCCATTCATGAAAATTCCTCGTGCAAATTTTTTATCAATGGCCTACAAAGCTCCAACATATTTCTCAAACTCCTTCACAAATTCCAAAATCGTCCCCGTTTGTTTGAGTGCCAGCAACAACTCAAAGGGATTTTGTACCACTGCAGGTTGAAACCTGCGAACCACCGCCAGCTTGAACCCGTCCCAAGTTGGTTCAAGTTTGCACCTAGCCCAACAGTGATACCAGCTCAATGCTCTACCCTCCATGGCCACCAAAGTGGCACGCAACTTCTCCTCCTCAGGAACGCTTCGCAACTCGAAGTATCATTCCAAACAGTGTGTCCAACCGTACACATCGTCGCCTGAGAAAATCGGGATCTCCAGCTTCCTCCACTAGTCGCGCTCAACGTGGCCACCCAGGGATCTACCACCACCGCCGCTGGTCTCCGTTTCTTCGTTGCGAACAGTCCTACCTCCGTTTGAATCAATCTTGGCCACGAGTGCAGCCAATTGATCCTCCGTATGTTTGGTGCACGCCTCTCCCAACTCCAATCGTGTGTGCCATTCCTTGCGCTCATGCTCCCAATCACTTGAATCTCTCACCACGCTTTTTGTCTTCATGCAATGCGCAGTAGAAGAACGCGAACTCAAGGCCCCAGATCGGTGCCCTGATACCAGTGTTAGAACTGGAATGTAAAACTGAAGAAAAATTAATAGAAAGAAAATCAAGAATGGTTTCTCTCAAGAATGTATTATTGAAACTGACAAAAATGAATAGAGTAGCAGTTACAGATATGCTAACTAAATTGCCCTGCAATTCAATTCCAACCAATTAACTCTCTAACTGCCTACCTATTGAAGACTAAGCTTCTGTTATTTATACTAACCATCCTAACTAATCAGTTAGGATTTACAGCCGGAACAACTCAACAATTAACAGAACTAACAACATAGAAATTAAGTTTGGTTCCTTCTCTCATACACCTTCCTAATAGGAAGCTTTGCTTGACTAGCAATCTTATAAGTTGTATTCTAAAACCTTCTGGTTCAGCCTTTGGTTAGTTACAGCTATTGAGTTACATTAGTTGGAAGGTCAGTGGGAATGATAAGTATCAGAAACACAAATAATACCAGGTTACCAAACATTAGTGCATATCAGAAGAAATAGATTTTCATATAGGAAGATATCAATGAATATTGCCAACAGTAATAGAATCTTACTGAACAAGAAAATCGGAGTGCATCTCGTTTAGACAAATTCCATATGACCAGCTTCTCACTTGGGCAGATGCTCCATCAGTCATCTGTTGCATGAGCTGAATATTCTGGTTTCCTGCGTTTTTTGAATCCGTTCAGGTAGTTCACTTTCCTTCTTTTTTCTTTTATTACTTCTTTCAGATTGATCAGCCTCTCCATAGCTTTTGATATTTCTTGCAGCCCGTGGAGCAAGAGCTTTCTAAAACGAGAAAATGTGCCCTTTGACCTTTTCCTGAATCCTTCTGTTCATCTTCAATTTCTGACCCTATTATTTCCCCTCTTCCTTCCAATGAATTATCTTCTGATTCATCTTCATTTCTACAGTCTGATCCACTTTTTGATTCATGCCCAGATCCAAAACCATTCTGAGGGCACATAGGCTGGCAGTCGTTCCAAAATAAAGAAACCCACTTTCCAACCGTAGATGGTTTCCTGCCTGTAGTCTCTACATTTGATCCTCTTGTACCGACCAGATCTTCAGCAGGTGACTCCTTTTGCTTCTTACTGGCATCATCTGGTTCAGCATCACTCTCGTACTGTGCCTCCATGTTCATATCAAATTCTTTTTCACTAGAAGTTGCATCACCACATTCACTACTACTGATCTACTAGTTCGATCAGCATTCTGCCCCTGGCTTTTATCTTCCAAGATCCCATTTGAAACTGCATCATATGAAAATGCCATCCTATCATCTAGGACTGCCTTATACTTTCATTTACTTCATTTAATTGACTATCCTCACTATAAGAGATATTGACGATAACCAAAAACCCAGTATATGTCACCTGCTCATTCAGCTATCTTTGTTTCCACAATGTTTGATCACGAAAGTGATCAATGATCGGCAAAACCTTGAACCAAGCACAAGCATTAGCCACACAAGAACAATGCAATACCAAAATGTAACAAGTTCAATTAAATTAGAAAATAGACAACACCTATTTTACAACCTTCAAATTCAAAAGAAGGTAGAGGAAGTTATGAAGCACAGATATTGACCACCGGTAATAATTTGAGAAAATGAATTAATTAATGTAACAAAGGTGTCAGTGTCTTGTCAGTCACCACCCGTGTCAGACACTGAAACACGTGTCGGACACAGAGACACGGCTTCAATCAAAAATGTCATGCTACATAGGGAGGAAAAGCATGGTAACAAACACCTAGTTTATTTATGGTTTGCAGTCCATACTTTTTTAACAACCGCAAAGAAACATACTAGCTTACTCTTCTTTCCAAACATTTTCTAGCAATTGAAGTAATTAGTGACAAACTTGCAGTTCAAATGTAGGATTTAAACCATAACACTCTAAAATACTGAATTTGACGTCAAATTTTGAAAACTGATAAAAACAATAAGAAAAAATTTATGTAGCATAGACATTTCTGATCGAAGGCGTGTCTCCATGTCTAACACCAATACATTAATTACATTTAATTATTCATTTTCTCAAATTATCACCAGCGCCCACATGCCAGTGTGGTGTCCTTGTATGAATTTGTGCTTCATAGGAAAAAATGTAACATATGCTCTCAAATTGAATCCCATAGTTGAAGGAGGGTGAAGGCACAACTTCAAACGAGTGCCAAAACGGTCAAAACTGAACTCCACTAACCCCACGTTAGCCGATACACGTGAGTTCAACACAACGCAATCCGAAACAAGTTCAAAACGCAAAAACAATATCAAAGCCAAACCAAAACGGTAAAACCAACGGATCAACAAGCATAATACACAAGCAACGAAGCTTTTCAAGCTAAAACCTTTACGAACTTCAACCTAAATCCACATTCGGAAACCTGATTCAACAAAACCAAATCTCCATGCTCCACGAAGATAGAATCTCACGAACGACGTCGATAATGAACAACCACGAGGATAAGAGCTAGAGGCTAACCTTTCCAACGGACAGAGTGTTCTGCCAATTCAGCAAACTGCACGAGGAACGGAGGCGATATTTTGACGATGCTGCGCCCATTCGCCGGCGAGGAATCGCCAGAAACTGAACCGCCGGCGAGCGAATATTCGGGGAAAAAGAAGGCGCGAATGTTAAGATTTCGTAAATAAATGCTACTCGCGAGTGAGATTCGAATGTTCGTGTGGCGGAGATAGTGACGGATTTTAGACGGTTACGACGGATACGACGGCGCGATTGTGAGGTCGGATTTTAGTTGTCATTTTTTTAATGACGTGTCAATAAATAGCTGACGTGGCAGACGCTTACGTGGAATAAATTTATTATTATATTATTTTTGATTAAAAAATATAATTTTTATTTTCAAAAATCATTTTAATAATTACAAAATATTTTTAAAAATATATTTGAATTATTAATATTATATTAAACTAAAATGCATCTGCAGAATTCTAAGAACCCTAACAATAATCAAAAGCCTCAAATCATCCAAATCACCAAATCATCCAAATTGTTTGGTTGTTGTTGTTTAAAATTCCGTTGTTGTTGTTTAAAATTCCGTTGTTGTTATTGTTTTGGGGAATGGCGTTGTTTAGAGGAATGTTTGCAACGTTGGGCTTTGCGAATGCGACTTGAGCATTGAGGGTGGGATTTGTTACGACTCCGGTCACTGCTCTTGCTGTTGGATTGGAGCCGCCGAGAATGTCATGCATGAAAAATGACAGTGTGTGGTGCTACTCGGGAATATCACTGGTTGTGGTTGCGATTGTCGGGGCACCAAGTGGAGGGAGAATGAAAGAAACAGGGACTCTGCAAAATCACCAGCTGGTTCTTCTGGTGTTTCTAGTTCATCGAGGATTCGGCTTGAAGTTGTGGAAGTGACTGTAAGGAATATCAATGCCATAAACATTATGGCTTTGAGGGGTATAGTGGGAGCAATAGTGTCAAAGCGTGCCATGTTTGTTAGTGTTTGATAGCTCAGTATTGTGTTTTGATGTGATGATAGAGTTATGGGAACATGTATAAATAGCAAGACTTGAAACACCACTAACAGTAATGTATTATTATACAACAAAATGATGGAGTTGATGAGAGGAGTTGTTGTGCATTGCATTTAAAACATTCAAATTGGAAGATTTGGTGATCTGAGGCTTTTGCTTATTGTTAGGGTTCTTAGGGTTCTGTAGATGTATTTTAGTTTAATATAATATTAATAATTCAATTATATTTTTAAAAATATTTTACAATTATTAAAATGATTTTTGAAAATAAAAATTATATTTTTTAATCAAAAATAATATAATAATAAATTTATTCCACGTAAGCGTCTGCCACGTCAGCTATTTATTGACACGTCATTAAAAAAATGACAACTCATCATGATTTGACATCAAATTCTGTTTGGGGGACTAAAACTGGGGACAAACAAAATGGGGGGACTACTATCAATTTTCACCTATAATAGGGGGACCAAAAGTGCAATTAAGCCTTTTTTTTATACAGTATACTTTTTTTTATGCTAACAATTGTTCCGAGATTATTACGTGTAATTTATTGAAAAAATAAAACCTAGAATTTTTAATCTTTTTATTTTTATTTATTTATAAAATTAATTATTTTATTTTAAAAGTCAACGCTTTAGTCTTTTGCTTATATTTTTAAATTAAAAAATAATAATTTTTAATGATGTAAACGATATACAACTATTTAAATATATTAATTATTTATATATTATTAATCAAATTAAAAATATGAAAAAAATTTGAAGTTAGAATTTAATGTGTTAATCATTCTAAATTATCGTATTATACGTTATATTATTTAAATTATATTAATTATTATTTTTTAATTAAAAAATTAAAAGTACAAAAAATGTCTACTTTAAATAAAAAAACCAATTTAATAAATTAATAAAAATAAGAGAACTACAACTGCA
>JBBPBS010000577.1:6781544-6852412 GCA_037974835.1 Cicer judaicum
TATAGCATTTTTTTTATAACAATTAGACATTTTAATTAATTAACATTTGTCTTTACTTTAGGTGAGAATTATTACGGATTGATTGATTCCTGCATGCACTATGAATACAAAATAACATCATGATATTTTGAGTATAAATTATGTTGTATCATCATAATATAATTTTGTATTTTAAGTCTTAGTTTAAATGGTAAATCTAAATATTATTAGGTTAGATATCTGTTTGAATTTAAAATGAAACTTTATAATTGTGTGAATTAATTATAATAAAATTTATTATTTTAAAAAAAATATATTTAAATATAAATTTTTAAATTTTCTATTCATGAAGTTTAATTTACTTCTTTATTTTTATGGAAAAGTTTAAAAATTTAATTGATATACATTGACTATATAAAAAGTAATTATATAATTAATCAATCATAAATTCACATTACAAAAATAATTGACTTTAATTATTTTTATCGTAAAAGTTATTTAAATAGTAAACTCATTAGTTAAAAGTTTTACAACCCTCGTTGTACCGTGCACTCCCACTTATTCTTCTCACCCCCCATTTGAGATGGAAAAAATTATATTATCATTTTTTATTCAAAAAAAATTACCACTCCATTCCACTCACCTTCCATTCGAAAATTACAAAGTATATCATATGAATCAAAAATTTTAAACATTTGAAACAATAAAAAAAAGTAAGATTTATTGACATTTTTGAAACTTTGGTTAAACATGAAAGTTTCAAAACGATAATTTCCAGAAATATTTCAGGACTATATGTGTATTTCGAAACTTTGGATAAAATTAAAATATTTGAAACACTGTTTTTCAGAATTCATACAAATGTTCGAAAGTTTGGATGAATTTTAAATCTTCGAAACAGGTTTTTTCCAAAATTCATCAAAACCTCGAAACTTTTGTTGAATTTGAAATATTCGAAACACAACATTCGAACCTTTCAAATATTCGAAATGCAACAATTTTGAAAGTTTCATATTTTCAAATAATATCAGTTTCGAAAGTTTCAATTGGTGGAAAAGTTTTGAAATGTACTATTTCTTTTTACAATAATTAAAATTTTATTTTAAAAAATATATTTATAATATTATTATTAATTAAATTTATTATTATTTTTGAAATTAGGTATGAGTAGAGTTGAGGTTCCTGCTTCAACAACGATTATCGATTCTACAAAAAAATTCACCATCGATCAGGTATTATTACTAATAATTCACCACCAATCAAATTTTGATTATAGATATATATTTGATGTTATATTTGAAACATATGTTGTAGGTATTTCCCTCTCGAGAAGTTGTATTTGAATGGGCAAAACACATTGAAAGGCAAAATGAAATTTTAATTGTTACTATTTGATCAGACAAAGCAACCGGAAAGAGGGGAAGAAAAGACAAATTAATTTTGGGATGTGAAAGAGGTGGAAGATATAAATCAAAATCAACAGTAACTTGTTCTCACAAGGAAAATTGTTCGTTTACCCTCAGATGTATACCGTTTAACAATGGTGAAGGATGAAAAATTAGTGTTCGTTGTGGAACACACAATCATGATTTACTTTATACTATAACTGGGCATTCATATTTGAGGCGTTTAAATGAAGAACAGGGGAAATTTGTCAATGACATGACAAAGTATAAGCTTCCGCCCAGATTGATTTTGAATGCTTTGAAAGAGAGAAATAAAGTTAATCTCTCAATTCCCAGTCAAATATATTGAGCTTCATTGAGAGCTTCGTACACAGAAATACAACATCTGTTGAAGTTAATACAACAAGAAAATTATGTGCATTGGACAAAAAGACGAGAAAATTCAAATATATAAAACAAGAAAAAACCAATGTCGCGGTACCCCAGAAATAGTCTTGACAAGTATCTAACTCAATAAACATACTAACATATTTTGCCTCCACACGTGTATATGTTTTATCAGCGAAAATGGTGTTGTCAACTAAATGCAAAAGGTATGTTCTAGCCGCACACTCAAACAAGTTAGTCTGAATAAGACGACTATATAAATCACGCAACCATTGCAGTCTATATTGGACACATCTATTATAATTAATCTATGTTAGTGTTTCCTCCTATGTTGCACCTAAGTACTCATGGGCTATGGCAGCATTATTAGTACTCATATTTATAGGTACATCAAAAAATTTACCACAAGGTGATATATGAAGAAGAGTTGCCACGTCGTCCAATGTGATTGTCATCTCTCTAAATGGCATGTGAAATGAGTTGGTCTCTCTATGCCACCTTTCAACAAAGGCAAATATCAGACCAACATCAGCCATAGTGAGATAAGCTGAAGAGAGATGTAGCAGTCCAAATTCCTAAATCTAATGCAATACAAGATTTGGCACAGGAACTTCAGAAAACTTCTTCAGCTTCAATCCATGAGTAATAACCTTTAACGACCCACGATCCTGCGAGTAATTAAAGAACATATAAATAAATATTTATTCTTATTTAAATAAATAATTAATTAAATATCATAAAAGTATATACTAAATATCATAAATACTTATTATAAATTAATTAATTAAAATATATCTCTCCTTCCCATATCCTCCAAGCCACATGGTGTTCATACTGTGTCAACACAGATGACACCACCGGTCCTCTGGGGAATCCGACCTGTTGATCCTGCTCAGGCTCAACATCATCAGCATCATCAACATCAACAACATCATCCGCATCATCAAGATCATCAACATCATCATGTGCAGGCTCAACATACTACTCCTCAACCTCCTCCATCTGTGCAGCCTCAGGGACATCCTTGTCCATATCTACAGGCTCAGCGACATCATCCTGTCTTCGACGATGCTACCTAATTGGACGGTTTGCTTCATTCCATCGTCTGTTTGAAGTTGTTGGTGGAATTCTCTCTGCCCCATCACCACTATCAGCTCCCACGCTTTGAGCAATGTTACGAATAATTTGGTCAAATGTACCTCTCATTCTAGGCACTGCAATATATCAATATTAAAAAAAAAATGGAAAAAACACTAAAACAAAATTGCATTTCAAAACTTTCATTCAATCTCAAACCTTCGAAATAGTTTCAAAACTTTCCATCAAATTTAAAGTTTCAAAACTTAATACTTAATGTGTTTCAGTTTTTTTTCATTTCGAAATGTTCAGATTGTATGAAAGTTTCGAATGTTTGCATTTCGAATCTTTGAAGTTGCTGGAAAGTTTTGAATTTCATCATTTCGAATGTTTGTGATTGCTAGAAACGTTCAAATGTTTGCATTTCAAAAATTTTATGTTGCTGGAAAGTTTCGAAAATTTCATTTTTTTTTTCTTACTTTTCAATTTCGAATATTTTGAAATGTTGGAATATTTGCAATTTACTGATTTGAACAAATGAAAGTTTCGAATGATACGAGTGAAAAAAGGAAAGGTAAATTTTTTGGGAGTTTTATACACATAACAAGGGGCAATATGGTATTTTCATCTCAAATGGGGGGGTGGGAAGTGCACGGTACAATTCCCTAATTCTATTTATATTTGAGACATAATTGTTCTCGCGGTCCGTGAACTTAATTTTAGGTATCACTTTAACCATTTAACTTTTTATTTATTTAATTTTAAGTAACAATTTTTTTTTCTTTTCTTTACAAAAATTTAGACAATTCATCAAAATCTTCAAACAAAATCCATATAATTCACTACTAATTTCAAGAAAATTCATATATACATCAAATGCATAACTCAAATATTCAAATAAACTCATATTTTAATCTCGAACAAATTATTACTTAAAATTAAATAAAAGACTAAATCAAGAAAAAGAAAAAAAAATAAAGAATAAAGTATTTTCAGAAATTAAGTTAATGAATGACATGAACAATTATGCCTATATCTCACAAATAACTAAAATTGAAATACAAATTTTTTATAGAAAGTGAATTTGATCTAGCAAAAAATTGGTCTATACCAATGTACTTAGCCAATATTGAATTTAAATTAGAAGTACGCTCATTCATGTGTTTGATATCTTAAGGACTGTTATCACTTCGGAAGAAACAAGAAGATACTAAAACAATTCATAAATTGTTAAATATATTTTTTGGTGAAATAAATTGTTTAAGTATTAATATGCATGAAATAATTTTTTAGAATTTAATATTTTAATATAACTCAAAACATTACTTTTGTTGATGTGATTTTATTTTAGACTCAAATGATTATATAATATATTAATTGGAGTTGGTTTATGATGAGGTTTGAGATTAGTTACACTTTTTATAATTTAATAATTTACTTTTAAAATTGAAATACCAAGAAAGTATTATTTTTAGTGAGGTTGTTAATTAGTTAAGGACTAATAAAACTAATATTTTATAATCAAAATCTTTTATAAAGAATCAAAAGTAATTTTTAACATTAGAATTTCGAGATAATGTTTCAAAAAATGGGATATTATATAATGGACTTGTGCAGGAGTTTGTTTTTAGAATATTTTTTTCATTGTAAACACTATTCAGATGTCTTAAACTATATTTGTAAGGTTTACTTATCTAAATCTGATTTGGCTTCTAAGTACATGATATGGTGGGAGCTTTGCAATTCTTCTTAGAAGGTGAGTAGAGTTTTTTCGCTTTACAATTTGGCGATTTTGACATAATTTTAGCAAAATCATCAATTAAAGCACTGCTAACTGACTCATATCTATCAATATCATCTTCGTCATTATCTTTATCCCAAAAAAATTCTTTAACAAGCATGACGTTACTTCCATCATGTGGAGCAACATTAGTACGTACCAACACCAATATCACCCAAAAAACTCTTTGACATGATTAAGATATTGGTCGATCACATCAACAATCTTTTTTTTGCAAAGGAATTCATTACCTATATTATGTGTTGGCAAAGAGTCAACCACATTATCATCTTCACGTGAGAAAATATCCACAAACTCATTATCATCTTAAAATTAGCATCAACTTATTCTTGATCGGATGGTGATAACTCCTTAATAAGAGAATTCCCCTTCAACTCACCTAGAGGAATGATGTCTAAAAAAGGAGAAACCCCGACTTGATACATGTTATTTCCCATAAGAGATTAAAAAGTTAAAGGTTCCTCGTGCTCATTAATTTTTGCATTATCTTTTTCCTTACAAAAACCAACGCCCCTCTCATTCTTTTAGAAAAATAAATTGTCTCTGCCTTACAATGTGCACCGAATTGATCATGATTGACAGACTCAATAACATAACCACCGCCATAAGTTTTTTTTCCTTTCTTACATTCAGTGGTGACATGGTCAATTGTATGACAAAAGGAATATAAGAAATGGAGTTTTTCATAATCAGCAACCACATGAAACCCAAATCATTTCTTATCCACCAATACGTAATCATACAAACACACCAAATAGATCAATGTCAACAAATACTCGAGCATAATGACTAAAAGTGTAGCTTTTATTATGCCCATCCAAACAAATTAGCACTATGAGACTACTTACAATGGAAAAAAATATATTTGGGACTCCAATATTCTCGAGGTAGACCATGCAAGCGTATCCAAACTTGAACAAATTTATAACATATGTGTAGAACAAACAAATAATTAATTCAAAAAGTAAGATAAATAGAGTAGAGGAACAAACACACCAAGATTATTTACCCAATTTGCTCCAAATTAACCTACATCTGAAGGGATAGCAACCCTCCAATCCACTATCAATGAGTCTTTACAAGAGATACAAAAGAGTTACAAGAAATTAACTTCCAATTTTTAGTAAGAACAAACCCTAATTTCCACATTTTCCCTTTCTTTCAACTCACAATGATTTTCACTCATCTAATGTGTTTGGAATGTATTTTTCGATTCTAGTCAGTCACCCAAAAAATTCAACCCATAGTCCTTGTGTTTCTTAAAAGATCCCTCTTTTGTGATATCAAAGCATTAGATAGCATGATGTATTTATATGCAATTTTCACGCATAATTTGAATTTCTATTATTGGGGTTAAGAGTTATTCGAATTATGTCCATACATAATATTTGGATCGCGAAAATCAACCGAGTAATTTGAATTAC
The DNA here is from genome assembly GCA_037974835.1 of Cicer judaicum. Taxonomy (NCBI): domain Eukaryota; kingdom Viridiplantae; phylum Streptophyta; class Magnoliopsida; order Fabales; family Fabaceae; genus Cicer; species Cicer judaicum. Next base: position 6,787,619 of record JBBPBS010000577.1, read on the forward strand.
TCGACATGTAATTTGAACTACTTGTTTCTATATTTAGAAAATGGTTTTTTTAACCTAATTTAAATTTCAACTGATTCTAATTTAAATTACTCTGACCAAAAACATACTAATTTTAAGAAATATTTTGAATATTATATTATTGTTATGGTTGAAATGAAATTTTCTTGTCAACGTCCATAGAAAAGCTCTTGAAAAGAGGTTTGATACCGTTTAAGCACCTAGTTTAAAAGACTTCATGTTAAAAGGAAAAGTAAAAGAGACCAAGAGAAAATATTCAAATGATTCATATTAATTTTGATATTCACATACACCTTGTTCTTATATCACTACTAACATCAAAACCGTATAACCGTCTTAACAAGTTAGCACTAGGATCCACTTCGGCACACTATGCCTAGGCCTTGTGATTGGGTAAATATAAACTCCAATATTTGATTCCCAATTTATCATTAATTCTACCTTTCCCATGCATAACTATTTGCAATGTGCCTAAACCCCACAAGTCTTTGCCTCCCCTACAAAATTGGGTTCTAATAAAGTGAAAGGGCCATACAAAAAAAAAAAGTTAATGACAAATTAATTTGAAAAAATTAATACATTTTAACCAACCCAAAACATAAACACATAGCTATGTATAGAGAATATATATTTCTAACATTTTTTTTAACTTGTACTCCTTTTTCTTAGTTACCAAACATTGACACCAAACATAGATATATCTATAATTTGTAAAAATAAAAGTGATTGAATGTAACGACCGATATTTGTTAAACATTAGACACACTTTTAGAAGTAATAGTGCTACATATTTTTCTGCATTTGAAATATGTTTTGTTGCTTTGCTTGTGCAAGCATTTCAACCACTTCCCTCATAGTTGGTCTCTCCACACTATGTTCATGAACACATAGCATGGCCACAAAAAACACCTGTTTTGCTTCATCTAAAGGAATGTGTGGTAGCCTCTCATCAAGGATCTTCATAACCATCTCTTTGTTCCAATTGGTTTTCATTTTGGTCCATTGAACAATGTCTAATCCTTCTTCCTCAAAATCCCCAACAGGCCTTTTCCCTGTTATTAGTTCTAGCAGCACCACTCCAAAACTATATACATCACTTTTTTCATCAACTTTCAATGTGTATGCATATTCTACAAACATAAATTAATTAATTAACGTCAGTAAAAATAAAAGCAAAATTCAAGCTTTTACAACATGATAAAATACTTCTTAAAAAAAAAATTCTACATGATAAATACTTAACAAGGAAAAAAAAAGTGTATTAAAGACTGGACTAATCATATTAATACTTTATCGATCAACCATGGAAAAAGCCAATGTTGTAGGAAGGGAAAAAAAAGAGGATCGAACGAAACTTTTAAATCATGGTTTTATTGATTGAATCAATTAAAAAAATGGAATTCAATAACTAATAAATAAAAAAATATTAAAAAATCCAACAAAATGTAAAATAAAATCTAACCGGTTGATTCATATGCAGCTTAGCCTTAGTTCACCCCGATTTCATCTAGAATTATAAAATTATGATTGAACCGATCGACATACGGTTCGATTAACGATTTTCTACTACTGTTGAATTGTATATCCAGTTCAGTCCCTTAACTTAATTTCAGATAACGTTTTAGTTCTTTATTTTTTTTTTTCGAGTATGACAATTTGATATTTTATGTTTTAAAATTTCAACATGTTGTCTTTTTTTTTTTACAAAAAATCATCAAATTTTTTAAACAAAACCCGTAAAATTCATTATCATCTTCAATAAAATACAAATTTAGTCAAATTCATATCTTAAATCTTGAAATAAATTCATATTTTCATTATTTATTTGATGTTGTTGGAGATGAAAATATGAGTGTATTTGAATATTTGAGATATGGATTTGATAAAATTTGCATTATATTGAAGATGATTACTAATTTTATTGGTTTTAGTTGAAAATTTTGATGATTTTTTGAATTTTTGTACAAAAAAGAATAATATTGTTGAAATTTTAAAACATAAAATATCAAATTGTCACTTAAAATTAAAATAAAAGACAAACTCGGAAAAAAAAAAAGATAAAGAACTAAAACGTTACTGAAATTAAATTAAGGGACCACAGATGTAATTTAACCTATAATAAAATTATGGTAATTTCTTTTTTGTTAAATATATGTAGTTCTTACAAATTATTTCAAATTTAGTCTTTAATTTTTTTTTTCTTATAGTCTGTACTTTGATTTTATAGGAATTAAAATATTAATTTTTTTAAAAAAAATCAAAATTAAAATAAAAAGTGAATAAAATTTTTTTAAAATTTTAAAATGTTTGAAAATTAAAATTTTATAAAAACTAACATTTATTTTACTCTTTTTTAATCATCGAAAAATTACATTTTTCTCCAAGATATTTAAAAACGCCCCGGTTCTGTGCCTATAAACTAATTCTTCATGCTTCATGTTGCTTTATGTTTTTTCTTGGATTTTGATAGTGTGAATCTTATAGATCCTAAATCCAAAACTTAGATGAAAAAAACTGCATTTTTGTTTAAGGATGTCACAAGGGGTGGTGGTCAAAAAAGCATTGTTGTGATTTGATCTGTTAATTTCAACTTTCAAGGCATGCAATTGCAAAGTCACAATCCCAGTTAGCGTGAGAAAAAAGCAAATAGAATTTCCTTTGTGTTAGTACTTAGTGGAACCTTTGCTCAGTCTATAGGAATCCATGTGGTCCCACAAAAAGAGTGGTGAATGTGATCAAAGTATATTTTTTAACTAAAATATATATGTAAAGTATATTTGTATTTTTATCCTATGGTACTTTTAGCAGTGAATATTTGATTTATAGTTTTGAGTTTTGACTGTTAAATTTGAAAATAAGAAGACCCTGGATTCTTCTTGCTTTTTGTAGCACGTTAGTATTTTTACACCTCAATTGTCAAATCAGTAATTTCAACAACAGTCTTTTAATCTAACTCTGTTTTTTCTAGAGGAGCTAGGCAATGATGTTTCATGAACTTAAAGTTAATGATGCTCACCAATTACGTTAAGATTGAGGCAGAAATATATATCTATTTGATGTATTAAAATACTAATTTTATTTTCTATTTTAAAATTATGATTGTAGTTACACTACTATAACAGTGCAAGTAAATATGATCAATCCAACTGCAATTACTCTTGCAGACTATAATTTTAAACTATGTGAGCAACAATCTAGTAGATTATAACATCAAGATTTTTCATATATGCGTGAATTTAATGCCATGACCTAGATTCAAAACATTTCTATCATATTTCCAACTATAATGAAATGATTTATAAATTAAAGAATTTTGTTTTAGAAGTATTTACCTGGAGCAATATATCCATAAGAACCAGCAATTGAAGACATACATTCAGAAGTCCCATTACCATGCTGCATAAACTTAGCAAGTCCAAAATCAGCAACATGAGCCTCAAATTCATCATTCAACAAAATGTTATTTGACTTAACATCTCTATGAATAATCAAAGGCAAACAATCATGATGCAAATAACAAAGTCCTTTAGCAGCTTCAACACCAATTTTCAACCTAGTTTCCCACTTAAGAAACTCACCCTTTTTCCCATGCAAAACTTCACCTAAGCTTCCATTCCTCATGTACTCATAAACTAGCAAATTTGTTTCTTTGTTTGAACAAAATGCAACCAACCTAACAATATACCTATGCCTTATTCTCCCTAATGTTTTTATCTCAGCTGAGAAACCATTATCATCATGATGTGAAGAACCTAACAACTTTTTCACAGCAACTTCATCACCATTTGGCATTTTTCCTTTGTAAACAACACCATTTCCACCTTTTCCTATAACATTACTCTCTTTTAAACAACCTATGATATCTTCACTTCCATATTCCATCTTTTGAAATGATGTTAGCTTCCATGAATTTGATGATGATTCCCTTGATTTCCTACTCTTGATAATTGCCAATGTTGCAAAAATCAATGAACAAACCAATAATGCCAATGCTAAAAGGAACTTGAACTTTGTTGTTGTGATTCCACTTTTTTGGTTTGATTCCAATTCTTTTGTTGATGAATGTTTGCATGGATTGAAATCATAACCACATAAATTAGGGTTACCTTCAAAAGATGATGACTTAAAAGTTGAGAATTGTCCACCTTCTGGTATTGAACCTGAGAAGTTATTGTGAGAAAAATCTGCTGAAGTTAAGCCCTTTAAGTTTCCTAGCTCTTTTGGAATTGTTTGGTTTAGGTGATTCCATGAGACATTGAAATGGTTTAAGATATGAATTTGAGAGACTTGAATTGGAATAGGACCTGAAAATTGGTTTTGACTCAAATCCAAATAAGTAAGTAAATTACATTTACCTATCTCATTAGGAATAGTACCTGAAAAATTGTTACTGTTAAAATCCAATTTGAGGATATTTTTGAGTCTTCCTATATCTGATGGAATTTCACCTGAGAATCTGTTTCCATAAAGTTGGAGAATTTGCAAATTTGGAAAATTTCCAATTGAGTTTGGAAGTGAACCTGAAAACCTATTGTTTGATAAATTACACTGTTCTAATTTAGAGGTAGTGTTTTCTTTTTGGCCTTTTTGTTGTGGAATCAAACCACTGAGATAATTGTCCTGTAATTCCAAAAGTGAAAGATTTGGCAAATAAAGAAAACCATGTGGAATTGAACCTGTCAAATAGTTTTGACCAATTCTAACTCTTTGTAATGTGTAACATTGACCAAGTTCATAAGGCAAATTACCAAACAAAAAATTGTTTAGCAAGATCAAAATCTTGAGCCTATTTCCAAAACAAAGTGATTTTGGCACTAATCCAGTGAGTTTATTTGTTGACAAATCAAGCTCAGTTAATTTTCTGTTTCGACCTAGCTTTGGAGGAATAACTCCAGTGAAGTTATTCCTCCAGAGCTTAAGCACTTTCAAATTCGGAAACTCGGAAACAAATTCAGGAATCTCACCATGAAGCCTGTTGATGAACAAATTCAAAAGTGAAAGTTGATGAAGATTTGAGAATTCATTTGGAATTCCACCTGTTAAGTTGTTGAGTGATAAATCAAGAGCATTCAATCTACTCAAGTTACCTAACTCAGGTGGTATAAAACCAGTGAGTTGATTTGTTTGCAAGAAAAGTGTATCTAACTTGTAAAGTTTCCCCAACTCATTTGGAATTGAACCTTTCAATAAACAATTTGCTAGGTCTAAATGAACCAAATTCTCCAACTTACCAAACTCATGTGGAATTCCACCTTCAAATTGATTGTAATAACCTAAATAAAGATATTCCAAGTTTGTTAAATTTCCAAGCTCACTAGGTAAAAAACCACTCAAATCATTTCCAGCAAGTGACAAAAATTTGAGATTCTTCATTTTTCCATAACTTGGAGGAATCTTTCCATAGAAATAATTGCCACCAAAATTCAAATGCTTGAGATTTAACAATTGAGTAACACCATGAGGAAGTGAACCATTGAAAGCATTGTTATAAACATCTAAAACTTCAAGCTCTTTTAACTTGTTGAATTCCAAACTACTCAAGTTTCCACTAAACATGTTGTTTGATATGTTGAGGAATTTAAGATTTTGTAGGTTGTGAATATTGGTTGGAAACTCACCACAAAGGCTATTTCCTTGGATTGAAACATTGACAAGGGTAGTGAGTTTTGTTATAAGAGGTGAAAGTGAACCTGAAATATTTAAATTTGAAATATCAAGTGACATTACAAAGATTTTGTTATGGTCACATTGAATGCCATACCAATTAGTGCAAAGTGACATGTAGTTTGAGATGTTCCAACTGCTTAGAGAAGAGTTAGAAGCTTCAAAATCTTGTTTCATGGAAACTAAGATTGAAGCTTGGTTTTTCAAAGAAAGTGGTGTAAGTGAAGAAGAAAAAGTAGTGAAGGAGACAAGTAGAAGAAGGTAAAAAAAGTGAGGAGTGGCCATTTTTGTGAGAGATACTAACTTGTTTTGAGGAAACAAATCAAAAAACATGTCATGAAGGTTGAAGTAGTTATACTGAATATACACTTGGAGATACCAAGAGGGATTTCATTGTGTGCGGTCGCAATTCCATGCAGCCATCCAATCAGCCACATTGGTGACGGTTGGATCAAGATTGGATGAGCCAAATTATATGCAGTTAAAATTTCATGCAGACATGTAGTCAACCACATCGGTAGCTGTTAAATCAAAATCAGTCGATTATATTTTAAGATTATATTTTAGTTTTTTTTTTAAATCAAATATATATTAAAATCTAAATCGTTTGATTTTAATCCAACGACTATCCGTAAAACTGTGCGGCTGATTGTATGGAATTTTGACTGCACACAACTCAACCAAGAGAGTTGAGAGATAGCATCCAATAATCTCTTTCTTTCCCATGTTTTTTCTTTTTCCTCTTTTACAATTCACACACTACTTTGGTTTCGACTTTATCTTTTTAAAAAGAAAAAGCAAAAGCAAAGTGTTGGGACAAAAAATTATGTATAAACCACAGACAGTTTCATCCCACAATTAATATGTGTTGTAGCTTTTGTGGCAATTTTTAACTTTTTTATAAACTCAATTTTGATTTATAAACTCAATTCATAGGGTCCAACGTGGAAGTTAATTCAGATTTGGAATCTTCACTCATGCATCAGCTGAAGGTATATACTATGACTAAATCATTAATGGATATATTTTTAGGCATCAATCATGGACAATAATACAATTTCAACAAGATATTTAGGCCAGCTTGGTGCACCTCAATTTTTTTATTTCTGGTTTCATAAAGTAAGGGTGGGGATGGAATGTATGTGGTAACATAGAAAAAGTTTAAATTATCGACGGAGAGATATAAGAAATAAAATTACTCACCATTTTTTATACCTTTGCAATGAATTAGATATTAAAACAAAAACAAAAAATCATCACTAATAAATATTCATTATGTAAGTGCAACTCAGAAAATAAAGACGGAAGAAACATTTGATTTGATAAATGATAATTACTCTTTGTCAACAAATAGTATGTCACAATGTTTGAATTCAGCCTCGATTTTTAATTTGATTTTAGTAACTAAATTCCTTTATTGAACTATTATTGAATTTTCTTTCTTATTCTTGCTCTAATTCTTTAGTGACACAACATTTAATTCCAAAGTAACACCTAATTCTTTAGTGGGTTTAAGATTATAATTAAACTTTACAGTACAAGAATTCTCATATTAAACTATTGTCTCTCCAAATAATTCATTTGGTTTCATGATTTGCATATATCCCTAAACTACAACATCATGAATTTCTTATCTCAAGCATTCATAAAGTCTACTTCCATTTTCAAATATAAATCGTAAAAACAGTTTAATCTTCAAAATAACCACACAAAAATCCCTAGAAAGTGAGAAAACACACTTTTATGCATTCTGCAATGCGTTTCAAAGCGTGCCAGAGGCGTTCAAGTGCTCCTAGACAAAAGCAAAATGTCAAAATATTGTAGAAATGTGCCCCAGATGCAAGCATTTTTTGCTTCAGCACAAAATATAAGTTGTATGACTTTAACTACAATTGTCTCCTCTTTTAAGTCCGAATTTGGTTCTAGTGTCTTCATGAAAGTTGTAACTATAAATCTTAACTTTCATTTTCACTTAGTTTGACTCCAATTGGACATCTATAACTTTAAATATGATTGAAGTACTCCACATAGGTCATGTTGATTTTTCACAAAATTCAACATTGCACTAAAACAACAAAACAACGCAAAACTATAAAAAAAATCTCAACTTAATTATGGAAATAAGAACATAAGCATTTCATTAAATTCAAGAACTAAAATCGAAAAACTATATCAAATAACTTCTTAAGTTAACTAATGATTATAGATAAGTGACACAAAAAACAAAAAAAAATATACATATGATAAAGAACTATCATTTGGATCCATGGCGAAGGGTATTCCAACAACAATCTTGATGAGCTACGAGAACTCGCTTGCTTGGTTATTCCTCAACCAATACTCTTGATGCTTGAATGCTCTTCAGATGGAGATAAAATACTATTTTTGTTTGTCTACAATGTTGGGGACCATAACCTGTATATATAGATTGATTCCCAATTGGGATCTCTTTATTCTCAAATGGACCATCAATTTAGATCTCATTATTCTCAAATAGGTTAAGGTTAACAATTTAGGTCAACACATATATTTCCTTTTTGCCAAGTATGGATGACTTTAACATTTCAATTAGGAGGCAAAGATTACGAATACGATGCACTAAAGGGGAAATGTCCCTTTAAGCTGCAGTTTCTAGTGAACATATCTAATAAGGTTTTGGAGTTACTTTTCACAATGAGGTGAGTGATCCCCTCCCTCCTCACCATATCCAAGCCAAAGTATATTCTTATATTTCCGCACGTAGAGCGTCACACGCCCCAATCCTCTTGATGTACCATTTGAGCCACCTCCCATCAACATTGCGAAAAGACCCCTACAACTTGAAAGTTGTCACCCATTGTTGTTGCAAGTGTCATCGTTGTTGAGTTCGACCAAATTCCACGCCGAATGCGGCTAGTCAATGTAGGTTGTTTCTCTACAATGAGGGCCACATGGTTCATCTGAAGAGTGCAATCACGAATGCTTCTTATGAAGTTTTGTATGTTATATACCAGATTGTTCGACCATTGGATGTCCACCTCAAAAATAGCTTTGTTCCGCCATATCCATAAAAACCATGAAATAAACATGAAGATTGTTTACCATTGCTTCGATCCAATCCTTTGATTGTTGACGTTGCTAGAAATCTAATCCTTGCAGTTCAAAGAAAAAAATAGAAATCAAAATACCGAAAAGGAATTGAACCATTTTCTTTCATAAAGAAACTCATACCACTTTGTTATTGGATGTTTTGTTGTGTAGATAATCCCTTTATCCTGTTATTGGATGTTTTGCCACACCATCTTCAAATTTAAAAAGAAAATTCATAATTCATTATCTCTGTCATTTTTTCTTTTTTGCAGTTAACTTTTTCTTTTCCCTTTGTATGTTCCATCTTGTTGTGGATTTGTAGTCCACATTTTTCTTCAATGTAGAAAATTAGAGATGCAACATAAACAAATGTATGCAATATAAATTTAGGTTAAATAAATTTTCAATCCCTTTAAAATTTTGTTTAATCCTCATAAATTTTTTTCACTTTTTCGTCTCCCAAAATATCACTTCAATATTAGTCCTTGTTGTTTGGTCAATGGTAGTTGACTAATGGAAAACATGTGGCAGTGACACATCTACAAACTTAACATATACTATATTTAATCTTATATATAAGAGAAAATTTAAATCAACAAAAGTAAAGTATTAAATTTAAATTGCAGACTAAATATATTCATTTTTATTGATCTAACTTTCTCTTATGTATAAAATCAGAGGTAATAATTAATAAAATAAATAATTTTATTATTAAAGTGGTGGTGAAACATTTAAATTTGTATTTATATGTGTCACTGCCACATGTTTTTTGTTAGCAAATCACTATTGATCAGACAACGGGAACTAATATTGAAGATGCACAATTTTTTTAGGATAATAAAAATAAATTTTGTAGAGATTAAAAACTAATTTAACCGTATAAATTTACTAACCTTGTTTGAGTATTACATATAAAAATCACGCATATATATAAAACAAATCAATTTCTAAGAAAAGTGATCAAGAAGAACACATATCAAAACCAACAAGAGAGAAAATTGTTTTTTTTCTTTTTTAGGATTTAATTCATATGTCTTGACTTTGTAAATATTATTTACATTGTTAATTAATCATAATTGATTGATCATTAAAATAATTTGTATTTCATTGTAGCTAACTTAAAAGTCATACAAATAATAATTTGTAATTGGTTGACAATGAAAAAAATTTATACTATCAATACATCAAAATTATACTCTTTACTTTAAAATGGCATGCTACAAAATAAGATCTGATTGAATAATTTTGTAAGTAGGTTGTATATGATAATATATAAATTAATCTTGAATTCTAAACCTAAAAAGGATTTACCGCACTACTTTCTTTTGTTATTTATTAATTTATTTAAGATAAATTTCAAATAACGGACATATGTATTGAAGTTCGTATCCACTAAGGTGCCAACACGAAGTTTTTATTTACAACTACATGTATAGGAGTTAATGAGATATACTATAGTACTTCAATCCATGTGTTTTATTATATTGCTCAATTAGCAAGTTCTAATTTAGAAATTGGCTTGTTAGAGTGGATAGGAAATGCCCCTACTGTATCTATTGTATCAAATTCAAAATTCGTTTGATTTGATCTTGAGTGAATGGACTTTGTTGGCAGATACAATCACCATTTTCCTTATTTTTATTGCTTTCTTGTTTACCATACACATTATTGATAAAATTATTATTTTTGAACTTGCAATTTGGTGGAAATTCACGCTTTTTGTAACAAATATTCACAATATGACCAATTTTTCCACAATAAGTGTAGTTCTTGGAATTTCCCTTTCCTTTCCAAGAACCTTTCTTTGTTTCAGCAACATTGAAAAAAGTTGAGATTATATGCTTTCATTAGCTCTTCTATTATGTATTTCTTGTTGGAGGACTCAAGAAAAGACTTTATAGAGTTTAAATCACATCAAAACTTTCATTTAAACTAGTTAAAAAAAGTGATCATCCTATCTTCTTTGACATAGGTTGTGGAGGTACAATTACATAGTGGAGGAAGGCGAAAGTTATCCAATTCTTCCCACAAAACGGTTAGGGTAGTAATATTTTTTTTTGAAACATTCATATTACCTTGTTTAACTGAATGAATTTCCTTTGCAATTCTGATTTAAATCCCTTGTGAAAACATTTTCTTTAATTCAATCTAGACTTTGTGTGCAATATCTTTAAAAGCAAGAATTTGAGCTCTTGATAGTGAAACTGGATTGATGACCCATTGAAGAACCAAATTATTGCGTCATAGCTAGTACTTGTGAAGTGGCTCAAAATCACTTGGCATAGGTAGCAATCCATCAAGTAACTCCATTTTATTTTTCTCAGCATTTCTCTGATCATGAAACAAGTCCAAGAATTATAATGGAATCTATTAAGAACTGGGGTAATAGTGACAGAAGAGGGGCCTTCATTTGGGTGAATGTAATATGGACTTTGGTGTTTTTTGTAGGATCCATATTAACATTGTTATTTTTGTTATTTGATCATGACATGGTTAAAGATGATGAAGGTCCTTAAACCAGGCTCAATGATACCATAATATGAAACAAGATAAAATTATTTTACTGAATAATATCACATATATTGAAATATGAATTGAATCAGTACATAATGTAACATCTCCATTTCTTTATATGCATTAGGTGATAAGAGGTGAGATGATGTATAACTAATATAATTGAAATGACTGGAAGATTGGCTGACATATTTTTGGGAAGGGGTGCATATTTTTGGGAAGAAATAAATGACTAGGAGAAGTATCCTATAAGTTAGTATAAGCAAGCTCACACTTAGCTTGACTGACAAGTTGACTAGAAGATTGGCTGACTGGTAAGACATAGATGGACTCGTGAGCTCATGAGCAAGTTGGTTGACTGACAAACTGGTGGAGCTAATAGGTACATAATGGATGGTGAAGTTGTGGTTAGCTGGTGGAGCTGGCAGATTAGCAAAACTGAAGAGCTGGTAAACTAAAGAGAGTGAAGGTTGACAAATGAGCTAAATATAAAAAGAAAAATTATTCTAATACTATTAAAATAGCTTGTTTCTAGCACACTCAAAATTCTAACAACAATCGAATATACTTTTATAAGTTAATGGATCCTCCAAGAAAAGCTAAAAGGTAAGGCCATCAAAGCAATCGCTTTAGACATCTAAAGATAAATAAAATTTTACTTAATGAAAAGACCTCAAAAAAAAATTTGTGCTTAGTAAAAAAATCTCATATTCTAATAGTTTCAAATCTAAAAATAATAAGATCTTATGTAGAACTAATATTGTCTCAACAAATGTTGAATTAATTGACTTAATCATCAATTGAAAAAGAAATATTGTACAAAATCTATTATATTAATTCAATAAATGACATAAAAAAAAATAGTAGTTTTACTAAAATATTATTATAGGCTCTAAAAGGCATGATATTTAATTTTTCTTATGGCTCATTATATCTTAGGCTGATTCTGAAATCTTCTCGTCTTTACGTTTGAGATAATAATATGATTGGACCAATTCAACAAATTGAATTTTGAAGTCGACAGTTGTTTTTTATTTTTATCGAATTAACACCAACCAATTTATTGTCTTACCCATAATGATCAGAAAGATTAATAACTTATACTTACAAAAAGTATCGTCAATTGTTGTAAGAAATTCATGTGACTATTAAGTAATAATTTAATTAGGATAGATCACTTATTCTGTTGTTGAAAACAGTAAGACTATTGATATGTAGGAGTTTAGATTTGAAATTTTAAATATTTCATTTCTCAATATTTAAAGTGTATGTATTTTTTTTTCTTTCTTTCAGACTCCTCTAAATTAAACAATTTATTTTAAAAAATAAAATAAATAATATTAATCATTAATAAATAAATCAATTATTAATTTTATATGTATATATATATATGATGAATAATTATAACACTAACTATTAATTGATTTATTTTACAATTTTTTACTTTAAATGACCTATTTGTCCGCAACTTTAGAAAAAAGGTAAAGAGTCAACTCTCTTGCTTCCAGAAAATATGCGCCCCTCCCTTCACAACAATGACCTCACAATTATTATTATTATTATTATTATTATTATTATTATTATTGTTATTTTTATTATTGTTATTATTATTATTGTTATTATTATTGTTATTATTATTATTTATATTATTATTATTATTATTATTATTATTTATATAAATCTATGATATGGAACTATTTAAATGTATCAATTATTCGTATGTTATTAGTTAAATTAAAAATATAAAAAATTTATGAAGTTGAAGATAAGTTTTTACGTCGTTTTATTCCAATTTCATGGGTGTTAATCATTCTACATTATCATATTATATGTCATGTTATTTAAAACAATCAACGTCATCAATTTTTAATTAAAAAATCAAAAGGAGAGACAAAAAACTGTGGACTTTTTAAATAGAGTACCAATTTCGTAAATCACTAAAAATAATATGATTAAAACTACAATTAAAAGTATTTAAAAGTATGTACACATTTAAACGAATTTAAAAATATTTTATTACGGGTGATATTGAACGAATTTAAATAAATTTTATCTTGCAATTCATATTTAAAAGTACGTACACATTTAAACTTTTACAATAACATAATAAATTAACAATATTCATATTTGTAACATTTAAAAAAAGTTGCATTCAAAGAAGGAAACCTTGCCGGATTATCAAATTAATACAACCTCGCGCGACATGCATGCATGGGAATGTACATATACTTTACTAGTTAGATTAAATAATGTCATTAAAGTTTTGTATAAAAAAATAAGTCATTGTTTATTCATCTCTCACCAACGGTATTACAGGGAGTTGTTTTAACATATAGGGGTACTAATTATCCCAAGAGAAACTACTAAGAAACAACGTGGAGAGTAGAAACTCCAAAAATTCAGAAAGAAACAAATGGATAAAAACCATTAAGGTACTAAACCACTAATTTGTAAGAAATCAACATAAAGACAAATCAAGACATGTGAAATTAATAATGAACTTTTCATATTAATATCATGCGTTTTCAGTTTGGTTTAAATATGAACCAACTTAAAAAAACGCTCTTACATCCATGTTGTTGGCATACCTCATCTCCTTTAATTAATTCGCTAGTCATGGGTTGATCTTTTTGAAGACATAGAGAGGCTACGGTGAATCTAAAGTTTTCAATAATTTTTTTAAAATACTATTATTTTTCTTTTAGTAATATTATTGAAATATAATTTGATATAAAATAAGACATAAATACAATAATGTATATTATAGTACAAATATAAAACATGATCGTTTTTATTTTATACAATATTGTATATGTGTCATATTTTGGGTTAAATTGTGTTCCAATAACATTAATTTTTTATTTTTATAAAATACGTTTGACTTATAATTTAATCAACAAAAATTGATCTATATGATCCATAACATGAATCAAATACATCAATTTTTATTGATCCAATTATAACTCAAACGTTTATTATAAAAAAATGAAGGAATTATTTATAAAAAAATTACAAAAACAACAACTATAATTATAAAATAAACTAAAATTTTCAACCTAATGCCAACTACATGAGTTGTGAATTTTATCTATCTTTCACTTTTTCTCTCTAAGACCACCAAAAGATTAGATGAAAGCAATGATGAAGGTTTTGTCCTAGCTATAGTGACATGGAAGCGGAGTTGCTTAAACTTACTATTGGAGTTAATGAATCATCTCTTTCTCTCTCTCTCTCTTCGAGACCAACAAAAGATTAGGTGAAAGCAATGATAGAGGTTGTGCCTTAGCAGAGTTGATTAAACTTACTCTTGGAGTTAACGAATCATATATATATATATATATATATATATTCCTATCTCTTTCTCACTCTATCTTATCTCTCTCTCTCTGAGACCAATAAAATATTAGGCCAAAGCAATAATGAAGGTTGTGTCCTAGTTGCAATGACTTGGAAGCGGAGTTGATTTGAAGATGTAATGATGGTTCAAGACCATGCTCTCTTGCTTACAACACAGTTGTTGAAGAACCAAAGGTTTAATTTTGTGATTTTCGAATCGAATTGTCAGAATTTGGTGAAGGTTCTTAATAACGTTTCAGCAAGTGTATTAAATCGTTGCAAGTAATAATAAAACAGTAGTACCGATGGTAGAACTCAAGGATTGTATTTTACTATTGAATTATATGTAATTACTAAAATTGAACAAAAAGTTTCCAAATTGATTGAAATAATATTTAAAATTAACAACTATAATAAAATTGATCCTTTATAATGAAAAAAATGTCAGGAATGCGTTTCACTTCGAATCCAACCTTGATGCCTAATTTGATCCTAGTTACTGAATTCCTTTATTGAATTATTACCGAATTCTCTTTATTATTCTTGCCCTAATGTCTTAGTGATAGAACTATTAATTCCAATGTAACCCCTAATTCCTTAGTAGATTTAAGATTAAAATTAAGCATTACCGTAAAGGAATTATCTTGTTAAACTATTGCCTTTGCAACCAATTTAATTGGTTTCATGACCTGTATCTATCCCTAGACTACAAATTCATGAATTTCTCATCTCAAGCATTCGTAAAGTCCACTTCCGTTTTAAAATACAAATCAAAGAACATTTTAATGTTGATCAAGCAATAAAAAGCATTGAGTATAGAGATGAGAAAAATAATTCAATAAACTCATTCATATATAACTAGAAATCAAATAAGAAAAATAAGGGTTTCATCTGGTTACAGTCATCCCTAACAAATAGGGTTTAGTTACTCATGACAGAGATACAAAAGAAAGAGATTAAAGAAGAATTATAAGAATGAGTCATGAATGATTCTTGATAAAACTGCTCCAATGATGTTAGAAACGACTGTCTTTGAGTTTCTATGCTAGGGCACAAGTCTCCCAACTTCCCAATAGCTAAAAAGATGCCTAGAAAGTAAAAATGATGCATTTTAATGAAGGTTGATGCGCGTCGCGCGCCCCAGGCGCAAGATTTGTGCTCCGAGCACGCCTAGACAGTGTCACTAGTCTAGAATTGCGCCTCAGGCACAACTTTTGCGCTTCAGGCGCATAGGTTCTTCTGGTTGACGTTTTCTGCATTTTGTACCTCTTTAGAGTCTGAATTTGGTTTCGGTGTCTTCATGAATTTGGACATCTACAACTCCAGATATGACTGATATACTCCACACAGTTCATGTTGATTTCTCAACAAAATTCAGCACTGCACTAAAACAAAGTAACATCGCAAAACTCCAAAACATCTTTACTTAATCTCTACATAGTTCTTCAATCTCACTTATTTCCTCATATCTATTAAAGTGGAATTGTTGAAAGGATTGATACAGAATTAGGTTTCTTTAGCTATAACAAATGCAGTTTTGTGAACTGGAATCGCTCATAGGATTGCAGACTTTATGTGTGATTTGTGGGGTTTCAATAGTGTTTGTTTCTCGTTTATAACGCCAATGAGACAATCAAGAGGTTTGCTTATTATGTGGGGCAGTGCTTGTTTAGAGGTGGTGTCATCTACTCCCTTTGACCATACATTATTTGTGGATAGTCTTTGGTTGGAGAAGATACGTTGGTTCAAAATTATTGTGTAAAACTTGTGTGACTCCAAGGGTAAAAGTGTGTTGTGAAATCAACTAGGGAGTAAAATAAATGTTAGTCCTCCAAGTTGCTACATGGTTTGTGGGGATTTTAATGCAATACGCTTTGAAGTTGAGAGGAAATGAAATGGCTCTATTCATAGGGATGGTGAAATTGAGGGTATTAGTTGGCCCCATCTTGATAGTATTGTCATTAGTAGGCTAGATATGTTTTTGTTATAAAAAAAGTGTTGTAATATGTGAACTATGTGTTTGCAGTGGGCTATTGAAAGAGATCTATCTAATCATTGTGCTATATTGCTCTCTAATTTTGCGGAAGATTGAGCACCTAAATCACTTCAGATGTTGAAATGTTGGAACGATTTTGCTTGTTATCATGAGTATGTCATACAGAAATGGAAATATTTGTTCGTCGAAGGTAGAGGGGGTTCATTTTGAAGGAGAAGATAAAATAAGTGAATGGTGTTTGGTGTTTTGGCCTAAGGAGCATTGTTCTAATATAAACGAAAAGATACACTCATCTAAGGAGGATATGAATAGGCTAGATGTGAAATGGCATATGACTTCTTTAAGTAATGATGAAATAGCATAAAGACGCTACTTGTTGGCTCATTTAAGTTCTTTCTCTAGAATCAAGTGCAATATCCAATAGAGAAAATCCAAAGTTAGATGGCATCAAGAAGGTGATGCTAATTCCAAATACTTTCATGGCCTGATCAGAAGTAAGCAGCGACACAACATGATTAGAAGATTAGTTGTAGATGACATTTTGATGGTAGAAGTTCACGACATCTGCAAGACAATTTACTATCATTTTGTTAATCATTTTAAATCTCATAGGTCTGCTACAGTTAGAGATGTCAATTTCATAAGTCCATTATTTGTTGGGCGTAGTCCAAATGTTAGAAGGAGCAAAAAACTCTATGGCTAAAAAAAACTCCATTAAAGGAAGCCCGCAAAATTATGTGGGCCTGTTTATAGGCCCACTTTTTCAAATACTTTTATTTGAGAAATACGTCTTTCGAGGAAAATTTTCAATTCTTTTCTAAGAAAAATAAAATATTTCAAAATTTTTCAAAAAAAATAATCTCAATCGATAAAATAATGGGTCCATGAGTCCCTTGACTTAAGCCCACAAAAAAAAAAAAAAATAATGGACTAGAGCTTAAATTTTTTTGTCTCAATAGAGGGCCCATAGTTAGGGGGCTTAGCACTTTGGGACTTAATTGACACCTATAGCTACAATGGATGTTGATAGTTTTCATTTCTCCACCTTGACAAGGATACATCCAAAGGGTTGGTGATGCCCTTTTCTCGAAGAGGAAATTAAACAAGCAATTTAGGATTGTGTCAGTTTTAAGAGCCTCAATCCTGATGAAATTAATTTTGGATTTTGCAAAGAATTTTGGATAGACATCAAAGTTGAGTGTATGCGTTTCATAGGGGAACTTCACTGAATAGTAGGTTGGTGAAACATGCTAATAGTACGTTTATTGTGTTCATTACAAAGAAAGATAATCCCCAAGGTTTAAATGATTTTTGGCCTATTTCATTAGTGGGATGCATATATAAGGTAATGAATAAGGTGTTAGCTAATTGTTTAAAAGCTGTGATTGGTTCCATTATTTTGGAGTCTCAATCAGCATTTGTTCATAGTCGTCAAATCCTGGATTACATCCTGATTGCTAATGAGGTTGTAGATTTTGTGAAATGGAACAAGCAATAAATGATTTTATTGAAGGTACATTTTGAAAAGGCCTACAACTCGATGGAATGGGGTTATCCGAATGTTATGTTAAAGATGAATTTCTTGACCATGTGGAGGAAGTCGTTGATGGAATGCTTCAGTTTAACAAAGGCTTCGGTGTTAGTTAATGGCTCGCCTACAAATCAATTTTCTTTGTTTTAGAGGCTCCCCATTTTTGCTTTTTTTTAGTTGCTAAAGGTCTCAATTCTTTGATGAATGCTTCTATTTGATATGAGTTGTATTGTGGTTGTGGTTTGAGTTCTAGTGATGATTGTCGTGTTTCCCAGTTATGTTGGACATTTGTTTGTTTTTGATATTATTGACAAACATACATCATTAAACAAATCTAACATTGTAAACTGAGAAAAATTTCAGGACCAACAACTCAACCCTACAAACTTGAGACAATTGCTTGGAACTTAAGAAATCAACAAAAGCTTGAAGATTCACAGGCAAATCGATTGGTCAAATCGATTCTGTAATAGGGTTGAATGAAATTATGCAGTCTGGGATTAAGCAATCGATTGGCACAATCAATTTGCACAGTTAAGTATGATATCAATCGATTAGGCAAATCGATTGGTACATCTATCAGAAAATTAATTGTGCAAGTTAGAGAGCCAGTTAGCCTCAAATCGATTAGGCAAATCGATTGGTTAATTCACCAGGACTAAACTGATTGCTCACATCGATTAGTCAAATCGATTGGTATATTTACCGAAATCGATTAGTCAGTAGCCTGCCTTGCAATCAAATCGATTTGGCAAATCGATTGAGCCAATCATATCTGTATTGTTAATTGTCTATATCGATTGACATAATCGATTTCGAATGTCACAGAACCAAACCAACAATGAGCAAATCGATTGGACAAATCGATTTACCCAAATTAACTTCAAAATGAATTTGGTCTGGGACATACGCAATCGATTAGCACAATCCACTAAAACACTTCTGTTGAAATAAGTTTGGCATCAATCGATTGGGTAAATCTATTGAATGAACCAAACAATATAATGAGCTTCAGACTTAAATCCACAATTGATTAGACACATCGATTATGTTGTTTTAAATCAATTAAGTATCTTGTCAAATCGATTGGGCAAATCGATTCATGCAAATCACTGTGTCTCTAGAACCAGTGAAATTGATTGACCAATTCGATTGGTACAAAAGTTTTTAGAAACAGAGATGGATTAAGGATTATGTACATGGTTGCATCGATTGGGCACATCGATTGTTTTGATCTCGTTATTGGAACAAAACACCACAAATCGATTGTGCACATCAATTCAAATATGAACATCCATCAAAGTCTGAAGAACTCAGGTAAACTAATCCATTAGGTAAATCGATTAGTATGTGCAGTTTCAAGATTCAAGAAGAACAAGATTCGCGAAATTGATTTGACAAATCGATTAGCATGCTTTACAACTTTAAGAAATTGATTGGCCTAATCGATTGACACGTTGTTTTTCCTGAAACTATATAAACTGCATTTACTCATTTCTTCTCATAACTTGTGAATAATAATTTTGACAATACACCTTCACAACATACACAATACTACTACTCCTTTCTCAACTAATATTACTTTGAACATCTTTTTCAGCCATAAACAATCTACAGTGGTGATTAACAAGGATTGAAAAAGACAAAATTGAGAAAGATAGCTTTGAGAAGAATGAAGATCAAGAACGTTGTATATTTGATCTATTGCAATTTCTGTAATTCAAATTTTGTAACTGAATTACTTTGAGAAAATCCAGTTACAACTGGTAGTGATCTTTTGTGATTGAGGGATCTCATCAAAAAGACGCTGTACTGAAATCTTGGAAGAGTTTGTGGGAGATAAACTCTGGGATTCAGGGAGATAAGATTAGAATAGAAAAGAATAGTTTAAGATTGATAGGCGAGGAGCTGGAACATCTGTAAACTGATTCTAAGACATTCTATTGGAAAGGCTAAGATGGGTTTGATCTTAGGACTGGATGTAGGCCGTCACAAAGCGGCTGAACCAGTATAAATATATGCGTACACTTTTCTTTCCCTTATCTCGTTTAGATTTCTGCAATTATTGTGTTCTTGATATTGATTGAATGCATGATAAAGATTCTGTGATAAATAACTTTGCATGACAAATTTTTTTGACATGGCTGCATGTAAATCAATATCTTGAATACAAATTGTTTTTGATGCATTTCTCCATATAATCAATAACTGATATTGTTTGACATTCATTAGAATTGATTATTAGGGACCTTCCGCAATCTTGTGTTTTGTAAATTTACAATTTATGAAACTGTTGCGCATATTGTTAGAATAGATATATTTTTGCATACATTTCCATAAAACTGAGGCCTAAATTACCATCAAGTTATAATTTGTTGATCGTACTTTGATTATAGGGTCCAATAGTTGGGAAAATGGTGAACAATTCAATCCATTCTTCTACTTTTTGAGTTAATGTCTTATTTGAAGGTTAATTTCCACAATAGTCCCCTCGAGGGAGTTAACATTGTCGATATGTGGTTAAAGGATGCGACAACATATTTCATTATAATGTGGGTTACACATCCTTTCATTACTTGAGAATTCTTATTGGGAATCTAAGGTGTTTGGTGTTTTTGAAGCCTGTGATTGGTTGTATTCATGCTCATTTGTCTATATGGAAGAACCATAACCTTGTCTTGTTCTCGTTAACATTATCTTGTCTATGTTGGGTTAAATGAGATCATGTTTGTCTAAGTAAGGAGAATGAGGTTTAGGGGTTTGTAGTTTAAAAGCTTTTAATCTAGCTCTCTTAGGTAAGTGGTGTTGGAGGTTGAGAAATAATATAGATGGTTTTTTGTTTAAGGTGTTGTGTAGTTAGTACGGTAGTGTTAAAGAGAGTGTAGGTGGTAGCCTTAGCAAAGCTTTGACGTGGTGAAATGTAGTGTTTTCCTTGTTATAACGGACAAGAAGGGCGATATGGATTGGTTTGTTGATAATGTCATTAAATTAGTAGGATACATTGTTTTGGTTGGGGCTTTGGGTTGATAGAGGTCTTTTGAGAGATAGGTTTAGTAGATTATTTAGTTTGGCTTTCGATAAAAATGTTAAAGTAGCAGAAGTGATGGCTAGGGGTGTCAATGAGGTTGTTTTGAATTTGGGGTGGCAAAGGGATCTTTTTTTTAGTGAGAAAAGGAGTTGGTGGAAAAATGTATTTTGTTGCTCGATAATACTATTTTTTACGCACATTTTAGACAAGTGGAGTTTCAATCTTGGTCATGATAGAGACTATGTGGTTAATGAAGGGTACAATTTTTTATCCCGTTTTTCATCCATTAAAGTGTATCATTTCTCTTCTATGACGTGGAACAAGTGGGTCCACTTAAAGGTGTCAGTGTTTGTGTGACGTTTGCTTCAAAATCATTTATGTAACAAATACAATTTGCATATAAGATCTTTAAATTATAATGACTCTTTGATTAGTGGGGCAAGGTGTGGGAAGGTTTGGTCGGTGGTGTTAGTATGTTTAGGCTTAGGAATGACAATTGGACCTAGACACAGTGCGTACCCGAAAAAAAACCTACAATGGATAAGGTAAAAACCGTATAATAGATATGGGCATAGAGACGGGTAATTACCCGCAAAATTAAGCGGGTATGGGTGCGGGTACGGGTACTATAGTACCCGCCCCGTACCCGCACTTATATAAATATATTATTTATTTATTTACCTATTATATTAGTGTTTAGTTTAATTAATTGTTTTCTTTTATGTTTTAACATCTATTAATATCATTGTGAAGGGTAATTAAATAATTGTGATTTTATAACTAATAGTTATGTCTTATTAATCGTAACTTTATAATTATACTTGCAACTTTGTATCAATTATCTCAAATAATATTGTCGTATGACTTGCAACTTCATAAAATATAATTATAGATATTTAAATATGTATTATAACGAGTGTTCATTTGAAATGTTTGAGTTATAAAATATTTTAGTTCATAATATTTTATTATTTTATGATTGGATTTAAGATATTTGAATAATTTTTAAATTTAATCACAACAATATCATTTATTTATCGATTTTTTTAGATAAAGTGTGGGTAATGAGTATGAGTACGGGCACTTAGGTACCTAGAGGGTAAGGGTACGAGTATCAAAGTTGATACCCAAGAGGATACAGACACAAGTATAAATATATTTTTAAATCGCGAGTACGGGGACAGATACTATAGTACCCTACACATTGTCATCCTATTTAGGTTTATCAAGCACTTTACATAATGTTGTGAAAGCCCATGCATGTCAATTTTTAGGACTTGGCCTTGGGAGGAGAGCAATTTGATCCAAGATTAACGCTATACGGTTGACTTGTGTTTGATATATTTGGAAGGGCTGTAGTTCTATTATTTTTAATCAAGTTGAATTTAATGTTGTTCTTATTTTTGAGAAGCTACAATTGATGAGTTGGATGCGGTTTCATCCTAAGGATGCTAGTTTTCTTTATGATTTTCATTCTTGCTGTTCAAATCATTGGGTGTTCTTGAATAATGTCAAGTTGTTCATGGTTGAAATCCCCTTCTTGTATTTGGGGAAAGGACATTCATCTTTGTTAGCTTTTTATTTGTACTTTTAATGCTAAATACACGGGTTTTATCAATTTATTTATTAACCATTTCAACAAAAATATAATAATACTAAGGGTGTGGTTAAATGAATGAATTGAATGAATTCATATTTAGATAATAATAGATGATTTGAAATAATGTATTAAAATTCACTAAATTTTAGTAAAAAATATCTAATTCAATCAATTTACTAAATATAAAATCCAATCCGTCCTATATCATATTTTAATAGATGATTACTCATCTATGCCATCTACTAATTTTTATTAATTTTCTAAAAATAATTCTTATTTATTATTTTTAAAAGCTACTTTTAAAAAAAAATATTATTTTAAAAAAAGTGTTTTTTAATATTTATGAAATAAGTAATTTATTTATTAACTATTAATTTAATAATAGAGTGATGACTATTGGGTGGTGGTGAGAATGAAGCCTGAGCTATGGAGATCACACGACTAAAGAAGATAAAGCTTTGACAATTCACGATGACTGACCACCACCAACCACTACTATTATTAAATTAATAATTAATAAATTATAATATTTAAATTATTATTTTTTATTTATAAGATAATAAGAAATTCAATTTCTTGTAAAAAAATTAAAAAATCAATTTTCAGCAGATTTTTAAATAATAAAAAATGATTTATTAAAATTAATTATTAAACATTATTTTGCTTGAGTAACAAAAAATGTTAAGAGTATAAAAAAACAGTTTTTAAAAAAAAATAAATTAACAATATTTTTCTAAGAAAATAATAGTTTCTTATTAAAAAATATATTTATAATTTAGATGAAATTGCCATCTATTGAGTATGGTACAACATGAATTTTGAAAGTACCCTTAATTCATAAAATTGACCATTGGTGAGTTGTATAATGGAATATCTTCATAAATGATTTATCATAAATTAATATTTAAAATTTATTTGAAAATTATAATAACGATAGTTTTTTTAAAGTAAAATAGTAATTCATAATTTGTTTGTCTTTATGATTAAGATAATGATCTCACTTATTTTGATTTAATATGAAATGTATATATTTTATTTTTATTAAATCAAATATCATTTAAATCTTTATATCAATTATAAAAATAAATATAATTATTAATATCTACATTAAAAAATGACATTTAAAATTGTTGAAATTTTATGACTTTTCAAATATGGTCCATAATGGACGATACTATGTAGCCCTATCATCGGGGGTTTGTAATTTAACTTATAAATATTCACTTTTAACTCTTTTTCAAAGTGTATTTATTTTTCCAAAGTTGAAATCAGACACTTTTCACAAGTACTTTCCCTTATAAATATTCACCCACTGGACTGGACACCAACGTGAATAAGGTGTCACTCGACTATTTTTAAGTGTGGGTTTGATTAATGGTGGATAAAAATTGATTTTATAAAATTGATTTTAATTATAAGTGAGTTAAATGAGAATTTATTTATATTTAGATACATTTATGTTAAATTGAGTTGAAATAAAATTAAATATAAAAATTATTTTTAAATTCAAAAATTATAAATCTTAATTTTAAATTCTAAAACAAAATTAATTCTAATTAAAAACAACTAAATATATTAAAAAAAATATAGGCTAAATAGCACACGTAGTTCTTTAACTTAATTTCAGTTAACATTTTAGTTTTTTATTTATTTTTCTTCCGATTTAGTTCTTTATTTTAATTTTAAGTGACAATTTGATCTTTTATGTTTTAAAATGTCAACAAAATTATTATTTTTTTTATAAAAATTCAAAAAATTCATCAAAATTTTCAAACAAAACTAAAAAAATTAATTATATTATTCAATATAATATAAATTTCATCAAATTCGTAACTCAAATATTAAAATAAACTGATATTTTTATTCTTTATTTGATATTTTTAGAGATGAAAATATTAGTTTATTTAAAAATTTTAGTTATGAATTTGATAAAATTTGCATTATATTGAGGATGATAATTAATATTATGCGTTTTGTTTGAAATTTTTTATGAATTTTTTGAATTTTTGCAAAAAAAAAGATAATATTGTGGATATTTTAAAAAATAAAAGATCAAATTATCACTTAAAATTAAAATAAAAAAAATAAAAAAATAAAAAACTAAAATGTTAACTGAAATTAAGTTAACAAACCACAAATACTATTTAGTTAAAAATATATTTAGAATGTTGTGGAAAACAAGAAGTTACAATATGTACTTTCAAGTTAAACGCACCTAAATGTGTTTTCTACCGTAGACAAAGACTAAAGTTAATTATATATTTTTGGAATCAATTTTTGATCCTAAAAAATAACAAAATATACGTTAAAATTATTATAAAAATGAGCATTTTTACTTGTTAAATGCATATCTTTAGATATCAAGACTTATATACTTACATTACATATATAAACTTTAGCTATATGTAACATCAGTGTCAATAATTCAAATGGGTTAATGCCAGTCTCAACCATGGCAGATTGGCAGTGAGTTGAGCTTGGCATGATCTATGCTTCAAGACAAAGCATAATAGTTGAGGAATTGATTGCTGAACATTGTTGGTCCCATCTTCTGATCTAATCAATACTTTGCATAGTTTTAGGTGATGTGTTTTTTACTTTTAAGGGCCCATTTCTGGCATCTCGCTCCACTTAAGAAACAAGTACACTTTTGGGTACAATTTTTATTTCTTTTGGAAATTCAACAAAACATGTTTGTCACTTTTGTATTGGTAATCGGTCATGTTAACTACTTAAATTTTAGTTGAATTTACAATTATCAATATCTTTAAATTAGATGTTTGTATTATCTTGAATTTATAATCTCACAATTATATGTAAATTTATGATGAAATATTATTTTTTTACAGATAAAAAAAATCAATCATTTTAATCCTTTATGAGATAGCGTTTTTTTATAGTTTAAGAATATATTAAAATTTGCAAATTTAACTTTTATTTGTGAAATAAAGTATATTTTTTGTTAATAATTTTATAAGATAAATTGATCAATAATAAATATTTAAAAACTCAATTAATTTACTAATTAAAAATATATTTAATGAGTAAAATAATGCATAAACAATATTTAAATATTCTAATAGTATTTAATAGTGTTTTACACTTTTATAGATGAAAATGAATGGTAACCATTATTTTATTCTAATATGAGCAAGACTCATAATTCTCATCTATAAATATACTTTTTTTAAAGATAATGTTACAACCGAATCTCTAATATATCATTTTTAATATGTATTTTTTATGTTAGACATTTATATAAATTCCACAAAATTTACGTGGAACTTAAGTGATAAGTGAAATTTATTTGAACTTTAACTAAAAGAAAAAAAAATGACAATTTCGAAGCGGGTAAAAAGATTTCAGTGTAGAATGTGCTATAAAAAATAAATACTTTACAAATATAATTTCATTATATTTTTAACAAATCCTACATGTTTAAGTTAGTTAGATGTATTATCTCATAGTTGGAATTTAAGATCTCTATAAGTTGAATATCTTTTCTAACCAGAAAAGAAAAAATGAAAATCACATTCTGGAGACTCCTTTACTCGCCTCGTGTTTATTCCCACCCCATAGTGGAAAGAGGAAATCTTAGTGGTTGGGAGAACAAATTATAGCAGTGCTAGAAAGCGAATAAACCGTATTGTCCTAGCCCAGATTATTCCTTGTTTTATAGGGCTTTTTTTCATACATGGTAAAATGGGATCAACTAGGACACATATTTTGTGTTTGTTTATCATAATGATTTTTTTATGTTTAAGAAGTCATATATCGGAAACCATTTTCAAGAGAAGCTATTCATATTTGCTTTTTAATTTAAACAATTTTTATATGTTTATATTTTATAAATATTGAAACTCTTAAAAATTATTTACTTTTAGAAGAAAAAAAATTGTACAAACGGATATTATACTCTAACTTAAAAGCACTTGCAAGTTTTAATTAAGTGGGTAGATAGTGTTAGAATATTAATAGATATGTTTTAGGATTAGTTTATAATCTTAGTGTATATTAGTGTATCTCTTAGGATTGGATTATAATTATGTTATTTATTATTATTTATTATTTATTATTTATTATTTATTATTTATTATTTATTATTTATTATTTATTATTTATTATTTATTATTTATTATTTATTATTTATTATTTATTATTTATTATTTATTATTTATTATTTATTATTTATTATTTATTATTTATTATTTATTATTATTTGTTTTTGATTTAGAATTTAGAATTTAGCTTATGTATATATATAAATAGATATTAGTATTTAATCTTTTGTGTCAAGTCATTATTCAATAATTTTGCTAATTTTATTATTGAAACGCTGATCTTCTTTTACTGTCTCGTTATCCTATCTTTCAATGAATATCTGTTGTTAATATGGTATCTAACGTTTGGTTTGATCCTCCTTGAATTGTTTTGATTCCTGCACCATTCTACATTTTCTTTTTGATGCGGTTGTATTTGCTTTGGTTGTTAGTGATTGGTTCTTTAGTTGGATTTCTTGTTGGTTTGGTGTTATGATTCAAATAGATGGACTGAATGAGGAGGAAGACTTGCACTATGGACATGTGGTGTTTAGAAAGTCCAAAAGGAATAAAGTCTGACCCAAATATCTCAATGATTTCAAGATGTCCTAGAGTATGACTCACCTAAGATTTAGGAAAATTTGACCCTATACCTCCCAAATTATCCCTGTACCCCTAAATATTTATAAAAATGCCAAAAAGATCCTTAATTTTTTTTGACTATTTTACTGAATGTAAAGTTAAAATGTTTTTTTTTCACCTTTTTCACATTCCTGGAGCAGTTAAAAAGTTTTCCGGTAAGTTCAAGTTTTTCGGTAATTTCTAGAAAACTTAAAGCCAACTTTTCTAGTACACAACATAGTTCCGGAAAACTTGAAAAACAAGTTTTCCGGTACAGAAGAGGAAAATTGTGTACCGGAAATCTTCAGACTCAAGTTTTTCGGTACAGAACAGTGTTTTGGAAAACTTCGTCCACAAGCTTTCCGGTACAGAAGAGATAGATTGTGTACCGAAAAACTTTCTGCCCAAGTTTTCTAGTACATAACACTTTTTTAAATTTTTTTTAATTTTTTTAATTTATTTTAAATGTTAACAGATATGGATGAACCGTTACTATTAATGGATAAAACGTGCGTTGATACTACAAATAGTTTTGACACAAATCAGGTATGAATAAATATAAGTAATATTAATATTGTAAAAATATATTATGGTGATTAATTATAATTTATTTTAATTCAGATATTTGATTCAAGGGACGCTGTTGTGAAATGGGCAAAAGAAACTGGCATAAAAAATAAAGTTACTGTTATTATTAGAAGATCAGATATAGAGACAGGAGAGAAAGGAAGGAGAAATAAATTAATATTAGGATGTGACAAAGGAGGAAAATACAAGGGTGCTGTTAGTTCAAATCGAAGTTCAACAAAAAAGTGTGATTGTCCTTTCAAGCTTAGATCAAAACCATTAAAAGATGGTTCATGATGGATAGTTAAAGTAATTTGTGGAATTCACAACCATGAATTACCTGATACTTTGGAAGGGCATGCATATGTTGGACGGTTAGATGATGAAGAAAGAAAGCATGTTCATGACTTAACAAAATATAATGTTGCACCGAGACACATATTAATGTCATTGCAAGACTGAGATAATAGTAATGTTACTAAGATCTCACAAATATATAAATAGAGAAGTATCATTCGATTTCACGTGAGAGGTAATAGAACAGAGATGCAACATTTATTCAAGTTAATTGAAGATGCAAAATATGTGTGTTAGAATAGAATGCGTGAAGACTCCGATGTTATGAGAGATATTTTTTGGGCGCATCCAGATTCAATGAAGTTATTGAATTTGTTTCCAATTGTGTTGATTATGGACAATACCTACAAAACCAATAAATACAGAATGCCATTACTTGAAATTGTTGGTATGACATCAACAGAGAATACATTTGTATTTGGATTTGCTTATTTGGAATGTGAGAGGGAAGAAAACTTTTGTTGGGCACTAGAGAAACTAAGAGGTTTATTTGTTACACAAAATAAATTTCCTCAAGTAATTGTGACAGATAGAGATCTTGCGTTAATGAATGCAATCAGTATTGTATTTCCAAATGCTATTAATTTACTTTGTCGATTTCATATCGGCAAAAATGTTGGAGCAAAATGCAAGCAACATGTCTTAAAGGATAGACAAGAGTCGGTATTGAATATGTGGAAAGACATTATGTATTGTAGTGATGAAAAATCCTATAGCATGCGGTTGCACATGTTTGAACAATCATGTGTTGATTCTAAAGTGTTTGTTGATTATGTGAAAGAAACTTGGTTGAATCCACATAAGGAAAGATTTGTTGAAGCATGGACAAATCAAGTGATGCATTTGGGGAACACAATGACTAATAGGTATTTAATGTCATTTTATTATATATTGTTGAATATCATTATATTTTCTAATGTGACTGTAAAATTTTATTATAGCGTTGAGTCAGCTCACTGGAAACTGAAGTTAATGTTGGAAAACAGCATGGGTGATCTGTGTAACTGTTGGGAGGCTATGAACAACATGATAAGATTGCAACATAAAAAAATCAGGGCCTCGTTCCAAAAAAGTTTTTATGATGAAGACCATGAGCACAGAAATCCATTTTATCAGAGATTGAATACATTTGTATTAAGAGAAGCTCAAAGACGTATTGCTGAAGAATATGACAAAGTTGAGTGGGTTGGTACTGACAAATCTGTATGTGGGTGTTCTATTAGAAGGACATATGGGTTACCTTGTGCTTGTGAATTGGGACAATATAAATTGTTGGGTGAACCAATTCCTTTAGATTCTGTGCATATTCAATGGAGAAAGTTAAACATGGAATGTGAACTGACCCAAGACACAAAAGATGGATCAGAATTGGATATGTCTACTGAGATGAATGCGTTATGGAAACGATTTCGAACACTTGATGTTATAGGGAAGCGAGTGTTGAAGAGTAAAGTGTGTGAACTTGCTTTTCCAAGTACAATTTCAATGTGTTCGCCACCGGATAAAGTCAAAACCAAAGGACGAGTGAAGAAGAGTAAGGGTAATAAGCCGGATGGATATGATGTATATCGAGATCCTTCTTACTTTGAGCATGTTAATGCAACATATTGTGAAGATATTGGTTTTCAACCCTCTCAGTCATCGAAGAAGAGACAAGCCTCTCAATCAAAGAAACAACCCTCTTAGTCATCTCAATCTTCAAAAAAGTTGTTGTTGAGACAGTTTCCTGAAGTTATTCAGCCATACATTGATGACATATTTGATGTGGCAGCAGATGGAAATTGTGATTTTCGCGCTATTGCATTATTGCTTGGACAGGGTGAAGAGTGTTTGTCTTTGGTACACAATAGTTTGGACCATGAGATTGCTTCTCATGTAACTTCATATGATAGACTGTTCCCATGACGCATTAGAGAAATAAGAGATTCGTTGAAGATATCTGGCTTAGGTATTCAGCCCGTGGATAAATGGTTGTCCATACCTGATATGGGTTACGTGATAGCGACAACATATAATATTATTCTTGTCACGTTTGGTCAGACATCTTCAATGACTTTCT
Source organism: Cicer judaicum (assembly GCA_037974835.1). Taxonomy (NCBI): domain Eukaryota; kingdom Viridiplantae; phylum Streptophyta; class Magnoliopsida; order Fabales; family Fabaceae; genus Cicer; species Cicer judaicum. Next base: position 6,818,019 of record JBBPBS010000577.1, read on the forward strand.
TTCCTATGAGGGGTTCACATTCCAATATGACAAAATTTGATCGCATTTGTTGTATCGGGTTTGTTAATGGAAATCATTGGGTTCCGGTAATTATTTACTTCCTTTTAAATTTATTTTAATGTTTGTTAACTTATTAATTAATTTTCTTAATTAATTTATTTAATTTTTGCAGTTAAAGATGAAAGATGGATTTCCATTGCTAGAAATTGCACCAGGTTGGAAGCAATATCGCACTGATGAAGCAACTTCTTGGGCAATAGCATATACAGGACGTCTACAACACTGGGGTTATTTATTAGGTCGATTGCCACGTGTTACCCAAAATCCACCTACGGAACCCGTATATGCAATGTTATTAGATGAACCTTAATATTTAAAATTGATATCTTGTAAACTCGTACTAATTAAATTTAGATGAAATGTTATTAGATTTTTGTCATTATTTTATCTTGTATTATAACGATAATTAATAACGATAATTAATAATAATTTAAAAGTGTTCATAACAACAAAAATAACAACAATTCATAACAACAATTCATAAAATGTCTTAACTACTCACTAGTGCGACTACGTGATAAATACAATGCTTTATAAAAATAAGTATACAAATCATCATCCGGACTAGCTTCATGCTGATTCAACCCCTGTTGTATAAGATCGTCGATCTGCTGTAGGATGGGTGTCGGCTGTGAACTAGAAGCATTTGTAGTGGTGGGCGGTATACTATAATTCGGGACCTAGGTACACCATCTGGTCGCACAAGCAATGGATGAGAAACCTGATAAAACCACTCCAAATATCATCTTCACACTCAGATGGATATGTAGCTGGACGAAGCTTGCGAAACAGCTCTGTCACTGACGTCACATATCCCAACCATTCCACATCTACATCAAATAATCTAGAAGGATCTGAAAGTGGCGGTGAAGGAATATATTGGATATATCCAAACTGTCTCAAACACCTCTCTGGAAGATATTTCACTATAATGCTGCATAATCGGAGGTGACCAGTATAAAGCATGATGTCATCAAAAGGAATGACACCCCTGTGATTCTCCCATGGTCTCCATATAACATCAACAGGTGTCAATGCATCAACAACACGTCTATATTCGTGGACCTTATGCTTGCCCTGTTTGTAGCACCATCTATTCATTCGGGCAATGCATTTCACGTCAGCACCCTGGTCACCTCTATTACAAATATTTGAAAAATATTCGTAAATCCAACACTGTTGCAAATAAAAATAAATATATTATTAATAAATAAACATATAATAATTAATATTGATAACATAATTAACATAAATTAAAATTAAATTTAATAATTGATACCTGAAGCAAAGTCATATATCCGCCTAGCTGTTTGGTGTCATAACAACATGCATATGAGAGGTAGTCATAAAGGACTACGAGTGCAGCAGTACCCCATGCATATTTATCTGTACCCTCTAAACATCTGAATAAAGGAAGGTACTTTGCATCAACAAGAGTATGACTCTTATCAGCGAAAATAGTACTCCCTACTAAATTCAACAGATAAGCTCTAGCAGCACAGTCAAATCTCTCAGCTGCACACTTCCTTTTAAAGATGTCTTTCAACCAATCCAGTCTATAGTGTGCACCTCTAGTCTTCATGGTCTCCTCCCAGATCTCTTCTGTGCTCACTCCTAATAGATGGACGACAAGATTACATGCCGTTACTCTATCAACATCAGGTGGACTATAGAACTCACCCCTAATAGGCAATCCGAGAAGATTGACAACATCATCCAAAGTGATCGTCATTTCACCAAATGGCATGTGAAATGACGATATCTCGGAATGCCATCTTTCAACAAAGGCAGATATCAGGTTGTTGTCGATCATCTTCAAACTACCCCGTTGCAAGGGGTTTAAACCTAACAAATTAACCCAGTTCTTTATGGGTCGTGGAAGTACCGATAGAGTAAATTGTTGCATTTTCTTTCCATGTGCAACAATTTTCAGCAATGGTCGCTCCTGTATACAAAGAAAATATATGACATTAATATTAAATGTAGAGCAAGTAATAATTAATATTAAATATTAAATACAGAATACAAGTCATAATTAATTAAATATACCTCACCAAACCATAGTCTAGTTGAAACATGATAACGATATCGTGTAAGGACAGACAAATCATAAGGTCCTCCAGGATACCGTGTGAGCTCACCAGGTCCTTCAGCTGCAGCATGCCCCTCCTCTATATGCTCTCCCTCATGAGCAGGTGCAGCCTCCTCATGTACAACATCCTCCTGTACCACCTGCTCATGTACCATCTGCTCCTGCTGATACATATCCACATGGTCATGATGTTCCACATCGTCTTCTTCAATGATCCCCCGTCTTCTTCTCCTTGAAGCAGTCTGTCGAATCCTCTCAGGGGGATTCATCGCGGATGATGTCGAAGTGTCAGTGTCACGTGTAACTCGTATTATTTTGTCGTCTCTTCCTCGCGCGCCCACTAAAAAATTAAATAAATAAATAAAACAATAAATTCATTAATTATATAATTACAATAAAAAAAATTCAAAGTTCCGGAAAACTTGATGTCTAAGTTTTCCGATAACTACCGGAAATGTTGGCAGCAAGTTTTCCGGAACACAACTCTGTATCGGAAACCTTGGAATCAAGTTTTCCGGAAGTGACTTATGTACCGGAAACCTTGGAATCAAGTTTTCTGGGAGTGACCTCTGTACCGGAAAACTATGAATCAAGTTTTCCGATAGTTCTTCTGTACCGGAAATGTCCCAACCAAGTTTTCTAGGGTGCTTCTTTTGTACCGGAAAACTTAGGCTCAACTTTTCCGGAAGTTTTGAAAAAATTTACTCACTTTTTGGTTCCGAAAATGTGAATAGTGAATTTGGAATTTTTTGAAGTTTTATTATATATAAGAGGGCAAAAATGTCATTTCATGCCTAAAATGGGGGTATAGTTATAATTGAAGGGGTATGGGGTAAAATTTTCAAGATCTATAAGTTTCTTTCCGTCCTTATCTACTCAATTTTGTTATGATAAGTCATTAGTTTGTTAAGAAATGCATGTGCAAGAGTGATATACCAATAAAATATTCCTTATGAATAGTACTATATATGTAATAATGAGCATATTGAATAAAGCATAGAAAACTAAATTCATAAAATTAACTTAGTCTTGCAGTACTTCAACTAAAATTCCATTTTAGTAGTTAATCCATAACAAGTTGGTGTTTTCATTGACTTACCATGACCTCACTACCTTGTCCTTCCATCGATGACCTTTCTGCTTCCATTTACCAAATGATACACACCCAAGAACAATTCCAAATTAACCAATATTGCTAACCTTACCACTAAATTACACGGTCTTCATGCTTGTCTAGGTCCACATGGATTTTCCGTTCAATCAATTGAGATTCTTCATTTCCCGTCCACCTCTACTAAATTAGACATCCCTCGTTTTGACGACTTCGATCCATTCAGGTGGATTTTTAAAATCACTTAACTCTTTTATTTCCACCATACTGCCGATGACCAATGTTTATGTATTGTAACGTTCTACATGGAGGGGGAAGCTTTGACATGGTTCTAGTGGATGCATGTTAACGGTTATTTCTTGACATGGCGAATTTTCCTCCATGCCTTCAAGTCTCGTTTCTCCCCTTCCTTATAAGAGAACGGTTTTATTAAAAAACTAAACTACCAGAACAATTTTGAACCGTTTTCGTATAAATTATAAAATTTATTGTTCTATTACAACGAAATATGAAAACCGTTCTCTATTAGATCCTACGAGAACGGTTTTTTTGTCATAAAAAATTAGGCATTGCCGTAGCACTAAAATGTTGTAGTGTTATACAAAGATCCTGAGGAGTTCTATTCAAACTCTACCAAACCGGCTCCGTCAAAGAATATCAAAATCAATTTGAGACGTTGGCAAATCGCATTGTAGGGTTATCTCCCCCTTTTTACTTAAGATGTTCATCTTTGGCCTCATGCCAACGATCCGTCACGAGGTTCATTATCCCAAGTAGTCAGCCTTGCAAATCTTCAAGAGGAAAATATCCTTGATCAATCACCTTACATCTCTAGACCCCCATTTTCCATTCCACTAGCCCCCACTCCCTACAACTCGTCCTTAGATCCCACCCTCACCGTCACACCACCAAAACCACAACAATCGATTAAACGTCTTTCCCAGGCTAAACTTCCTACTCAATGCAAGAAGGGCTTTACTATAGCTGTGATGAAAGATTTCAACCTGATCACTGAAGCAAACTTTAGTTCCATTTGTTGATTGTGGAACCAAAATATTTCAACCTGATCACTGAACCTGATCGGTCGCTAAATCAGTCACTAAATTCGGTCGCAACAACTAGCGACTAGCAGTTTACCAACTGACGGTCACTAATTTGATCGCTATTTGATTTAGTGACCGATTTTCTCCATTTAATGACCGAAAATTTAGTCTCTAAAAACGTTTTTTCTAGTAGTGAATCTCCCATTGAGAACAACGATTATGCGACTTAAAACAAATACATTAAGTCATAAATTAAATACGTTGATTGTGATATTATAATTACGTGATACATTAAGTCATAAAAGAAATATCAACTTAAGATAAAATTGTGAAGAGCCTGTGACTATTTAAAAAGAGAAACATAAATTTTACATTACCAACACCAATGACATCTTTTGATCACTTTTGTTTAGTAATAGTTAACTCGATATTTTCTTGTTGTGCTTTAAACTCCCATCTTTAGCTTTTTATTTGAGACACAATTATTATTATATATTTTTTTTTAATGATAAGAAGTGTATTTATTATGTTTGACATAGAGATTGGTGGTGTAAGTTGCTCTTAGGAACCACCACGTGTACAATTATTTTTCAATATAGTAGTATACATATAGATAATAAGTCAAAAAATAACTTTTATGATTATAGTTGGTGCTTGTATATACTACCATCGTTGAATTGCCGTTAAGATACCCAACATTTCTATTAAAGAATCATTTTCATGATTTTGTTTGAAGAAGAATAAGATATTAAAACTGCAATAAAAAAATCGCTATAATGATAAATATCAACACTAAAAAATGTAATAAGATGAAGTATGAAAGACTGACATCGGAAATGAGGTTTGTTGATTTTTTTGGTAGTACAAATTATTTTTGATCAACCATTTAAATATTGTAAAATGAATTTAAATTCAAAAAATTAGTGTTTAATATAAGACATATTTTTAGTCATACAATTTAGTCATATATACTCTAAATCAATTATAACAGTTATATTAAAAGATGTTTCACTTTTACTATAATTATTTATAAAATCACTCAAATCTCATATGATTGATATGATTTATTGATTTTGTAATTTTTTTTTTCTAACAATATATAAAAATTAAATTCTTGATATAAATGCTTTAAGTTCAACTACTGATATCATAAATAAGATATGTATTTTATTTTTTTTATGCTATTTATTTTAACTTTTTCACAATAAATGTATTATTTATTTATGTGAATATATTAAAAACGAAATTTAATATTGTGTATTAAACTAATTAATTGTAAACATATCATTTCATAACAACAATTTGTTATTGTACATTAAACAAATTATTTATTACCAATTGTGCTGATGTCGATTGTATGTTCAAAATTTGAATCTGGGATTTAAATTGATGTACGAACATATCTTTTCCTTTACATTTACAAAATATCTCATTCAATTGTCTTTCGTTATAAAATATATAATAGATTAATGACTATGGTTGACTTTTCAAATCAACCAAACAACAAAGAATTCCTATATATTTGTCGATGCATATAAGAATTCTTATATATAATATTATTAGTATTTATCAATTACAAATTATAAATTACAACTTTGAAAATTATGTTTTGCATCTCCGTACTTATTTTGGATAAATTTTGCATCTTCTTAAATACCAAACATTGTAATGTTTAAACCAGTAGCATATTAATTGTTTTATTTTCTTATGCATTGTAAAAAAATATTAGAGTATCGTCGGTTTAGCCCATGCTACGGCAAAAAAAATTATTTTTAAATTTTATGAACAATTAGCGTCGGATATGCCGACGCTACGTAACATAAATTTATTCTTTTAATCTTTTATTTTTTATTTTAATATGTAGCGTCGGAGGGGTCAACGCTAAGTTATTTTTAATTTTTTTAATATTATTTGTGAAATCATATTAAACCCTAAGTTAAAATTAATAACATATCGTGAACCCTTCTCCTTCTCTCACACTTTGTCAAGGATGAACCCTACATTTTGAATCTGAAATTGAATCCATCACTAGTTCATATTGAATCTGAAATTTAATCCATATTGATGAGCTCTTCTCTCACACTTTATCACCGATTCTCATCCCTCTCAATGCCATGAGTATCGACGCCAAACCCGTTGCCATCTCGAATCTGTGAGTATCAAACTCATCCCCTTCTCGAACCTGTGACCCTCTCGAACCTGTCACCATCACTCTCAGAGTCGCCGTTTAGTGTCGTCGTCTCGCTCTCATCTGTGAACGACTTCAATGTGCTTATTTGGTTTTTATTTTCTGTTTATAGAACATTGTTATGTAGTATTTGCTGAAGAAAGTTGTTGAAATTTTGTTTTAAATTAATTATGACAAGTTAAATTTGAGCAATGGTTGGTCAATGTTGTGATGTGTTACAGCAAAGTGACTGTGTTGATTTTGTTAAATTTATTTGATTAAAATCATAATTGGAATTTTTTTACCCTAAAGGTTATACAAGTTTGATGTGAATAAGTTAATGAAGTATCCTAATGTCCAGTTTGATGTGACTGTGTTGATTTGGAGCAATGGAGTTATCCTAATGTCCAAGTTTGATGTTTTGTTCTCCCTGTGAATAAATTCTTTCTATACAAAAAAATGTTGATTTATGTCAATGAGAAAGCAATATTTGAGTTCTGATACTTTTAGGATTCAAAAGACTTATGTTGCTTGAGAACCCAAGGAATAGTATATATATAGTTGTTAAGGGCCTTTGCAACCCAATTAACCAATGAATGTATTTTGATGTGTTGTAATAGGGCCTAATGAGGGACAATGGATCACATGGCATTGTTTTATAGAGGTCATTTTCAAGGGTTAGGAACTTAAATGGGATAACATGCACATACCCTACCTTTTGAGACTAACTCACTAGAAATTTAGACAATGCATTAGTCAAAGCAACATGATGTTTGTTCTTGCAGTTTCCAATGGTAGACATGCATTAGACATCTCATAGGTTTCTTCATATTGACAATGCAACTAATCTACATATGCCAACAACTGATATTATTTGATTTATGTGCAATTTTTAAACATTGAGAAAGACGTGACTGATATATAACTTAGAAACAATGTTAGGAGACAAGAAGAAAACCAATATTGAACACATGATTAAGAGCCACATTTATATTTTTGTGTACCACAAATTTGCGGTCCATACCTATCTAATTTGTTAACATAAGGTGGAAGTTGTATTATCTATTATGATATTTGATATTTAGGAAAGTCCTCTAAGACAATACAATGTGAACTTGTATACGCTCTTGTCTCCTATAGTATACTGTTCTACACCAATCATTCAACTAGCCTATGGTTTCTCAATTTTCTTATAATCTATATATATTCATGTCTACATGCATTTAGGACCACCACAAATCATTCAAATCCTAAAGCATTCCTATTTCAAAAACTTGCTTCTTGCTTACAAGTCCTTCTTTAAAACATTTCTTCTCAAGTTTTAACGCAAACAACAACAATGGGTTTTCGTTTATCTTGGTAGTATTAGTGGATTTTTCTTGTTATATAGTTGTTGATTTCAATTATTTGAATTGCTGGATTTTATGCTATATTCATCTTTTATATCAATAAAATTGTTTGGCTTGTTAAAAATAAGAGAGAAATATAAAGAATATTTTTGCTATCAATTATGATTTTGCCTTTAATATTGTAGATGATACATTTGCCTTTGATTCTAATAGTCCCCTACAACTTCAATGCAACATTTGCCTTTGAATTATAGTAATTGTCTACATTAATAAATAGTGTTCATGTAGTGGGAAATGAATGAGAGTCAACGAAATTAATGAAGTTTTAAAATATCAATGAAGTTTTAAAATTTAAAATATCAACGAAACTAGTGAATGAAAGAATATTTAAAATATCAATGAAGTTTTAAAATTTAGAGAGAAACGAAATTAGTGTTAAGAAAGATAACACATGCAATCTAAATTTCTCGGCATAGAATAATCACAACAGTGGATATATTAAAACTATAATATGATTATATAGGTATTGTTGTACCTAATGCATAAGAATTAATTCAAAGATGTATGAAAATCATTAGTTTTTTTATGGCCTGCTATGATAAATCATACAACAAAGATAAATCACAAGAATCTATGGTCTGCTATGATAAATCACAATTGAGTTCGATATCAGTGAAAATTACTTATCTAGCATAACGTGTTATGGTTGCATTCACCTTTGGTAATTTAACATTATTGTATATAGTTTTCAAAGACAATTGAAGTAAATAAGATCAAGTTTGCATAGTGTAAAGCCAAGGCAACAACACCTAAAGTACTAGGAGGCGGTTTCAAAAGCTTAGAGTTAGACTCAAAAAACCCACTTCCTAAACCTTCCTTGATCTCTTCAAGCTCAAACCTTTCCAATGACCCAGAAATGAATTCATGAAAAGAAGTTGGATTTTGATAAGAGGGATAAACTGTTGCAGAAGTTGACAAACTAGGAGACAAACAAGGCACAAAATGACCAATCCCAAAAACAACCTTTATCCTTGCTAAAACAGTGAAACAAAACCTCACAGGCAATAAAACAACACCATCAAAACTTCTGCTCCATAAAGACTTGTCTTTAAGATCCTTCACCTCTTATCTCTGCCAACAAATCTTCTGCTGAAGTTCATAATTTTTTTGCTCTTTTCCAATACCCAAAGAACCTTCGTTTCCTTCACTACTATTACCATGATGACTTAAAGGATGTCTTTGTCTGTTAACTGTAATATTTGAATAAATATATGTTAATATGAATTTTTACTTTCATTAATATGTTAATTTTTAGGTAATGTTGATATATTTTAATTTTACGTTATTAATTATAAAAATGTTAAGTATTATTATATTTAATGTAGTGTCTTAGTTTGACGGAAGAGTGGATCAAAAAGTCAATAAACTATATTTGTCACCAACTGAGCATTTGTTCTTTTGAGCTGTTTATGGGAAGCATGTTGGAATTTATTCTATATGACTGACATATATTGGATAAAATTGTTTGGTTCACTTTTTTGAAAATGTTGTTAGTTTACTTGTTTCCTTTAAAATCAATGTATAGCTTGTTAATTTTGAATTTATTTTGAATTCATGAGTTTATTTATTTCTATAATTTTTCAAACTTATTTAGTCATTGACAAGTTAAGTTTTGGTCTTATAGTAAATGGATCGTACTTAGATGTACAATAGGGTACATGAAAATAGACGCGGATTGAAAGAGGAGTATGTTAGTGGTGTTAAAGATTTTGTGAAGAGGGCTTTGAAACAACCGATTTGTATAACTAAGGGTGGGATAAGGTGTCTGTGTATAAAATGCAAGTGTATGAAGATATCTACAGTAACTACTATTAGACTTCACTTGTACTAGGATGGATTTCAACCAGATTATTGGATTTGGACTGAACACGGAGAAGCGAAGTCAATGGTTGAAACAGTGGGTGGTTCTACTAGTAGTAGGATTGTGCATCATGACGACCAATTTAATGCAATGGATGAAATGGTGTTTGATGCTTTTAGGCCTTATCAAGATGTGTGTGATGTGAACACTAACATGGGAAATGAGACATTTGCTGATGATGAGTTGCCTAACGAAGATGCAAAACGGTTTTATGACAAGTTGATATCCACCAACAAGCCCATCTACGAGGGGGCTACCCAATCAATGTTATCAATATGTGTTCAACTTCTGAAAATTAGGTCTAATTGGCATGTTCCACAAAAAGGTATAGATTTTGTTACAAAAATACTTAAAAGTGTATGTCTAGTGCCAACATGCTTGCCCAAAACTATTATCAAGCAACACAATTGGTATCAAAGTTAGGGTTGAAGGTTGAGAAGATTGACTTTTGTAAGAAAGGATGTATGTTATATTACAAGGATGATAACAAGTTATCTGAGTGCAAAATTTGTCATTCTCTTAGGTTCATTCCACGTAGGACTGGTATGGGAAAATACAAAGATGTTCCAGCAAAAAGAATGTTTTATTTCCCTATCATTCCTAGATTACAACGATTGTATGCATCAACAGAGTCTACAGCTGAAATGAGATGGCATCATGAGAATAAAAAGAGTTCAAACATCCTTCGCCATCTGTCTGATGGAAAAACGTGGAAACATTTTGACAATGTATATCATGACTTTGCTAGTGACCCCAGAAATGTAAGGTTGGGTCTATGTTCAGATGGATTTACTCCCTATATTCAAGCGTCTGCTTCTCCATACTCTTGTTGACCATTTATACTCACTCCATACAATCTTCCCCTTGAAATGTGCATGACCAAACCATACTTATTTTTGACTTGTCTCATACCTGGACCTTCTAATCCTAAACAAAATAGAGATGTCTACTTACAACCATTGATTGATGATTTGCAACGATTGTGGTCCAACGACATTTTGACTTATAATATATCCACAAAACAAAATTTCATCATGAAAGCATGCTTGATATAGACAATTAATGATTTTCCCGCCTATGGTATGTTATCTAGATAGGGAACACAAGGTAAGTTGGCATGTCCTCATTGTATGGATGACACAAAAGCTTTCACTTTGAAATATGGCGGTAAGAATTCTTGGTTTGATTGTCATCGTCGATTCTTGTCAGCTAATCACTCTTTCAGAAAAAGTAAAAGAAGTTTTACAAAAAATAGGGATAAGAAAGACGGTCAACCGTACATTTACACAGGGCAAGAGGTTTTGGAAGTGGTGAGTAATTTTGAAATTGGTTAGAAAAAGAAATTGAACGGGTATGGAGTGGGTCATAATTGGAAAAAACGAACTATTTTTTGGGATCTTCCATATTGGAAGGATAACTTGTTAAGGCATAACCTCAATGTGATGCATATAAAGAAAAATGTATTCGATAATATATTTAACACTGTTATGAATATTAAAGTTAAAACAAAGGATAGTAAAAAATGCGAGAAAAGACTTGTCTTTATTATGCTTTCGCGGGGACTTGGAGATGCAAGTCTTACCTAACGGAAAGATGGGTAAACCAAAGGGAAATTACACTTTGACATCATTAGATGTCAAGTTGGTTTGTAAATGGCTTAAGGAATTGAAAATGCCTTATGGCTATGCTTCAAACCTTGCTAAGTGTGCCGATGTTGAGAAGGGTACAATACATGGGATGAAGAGCCATGACTGTCATGATTTTATGGAATGTTTACTCTTAATTGCATTTCAATCCTTCCAAGAATTTGTTTGGAAACCATTAACTAAGATAAGTCGATTCTTCAAGGATCTTTGTTGCAATACATTGAGGTTGGACGACTTAGTTAAGTTGAATGATAACATTCCAATTATCATATCCAAGTTAGAAAAGATTTTTCCACCAGATTTCTTCGACTCAATGGAGCATCTTCCAATCCATCTTGCCAATGAAGCAATGTTAGGTGGTCCAATACATTACCAGTGGATGTATCCATTTGAAAGGTAACTTTTGTGGTTGAGTTTTTAACAGATTACATGTTTATTATAAGTTACTTAATAGATATTTAATGATTAAATGTGCAGATGTATGGGAGTCTCAAAGCGGGAAGTGACAAATAAAGCTAGGGTTGAAGGCTCCATATGCGCCGACTATATACAACGCGAGACAACTTATTTTTGTTCTCATTATTTCAAGTCATTCAATTTGTTGCTAACCAAAAATTTAAGTAATAATCGTCATTTATAATGTGATGATCTCCAACTTTCACTATCCATCTTGTTAAAACGAGGTCGACCTAGTGGGAAGTTTGGAACACATTATCTAACAGATAACGAATGAAAATCTGCTCAAGTACACGTCTTGATTAATTGTAATGAAATCAAACCATATCTTGAGTAAGTGTTCATCATAATGCATGGAAAATTATATTGATGCAAACCATAATATGTATTTACTTATGAACTATGTGATTTTTGACAACATATTCTTGGAGAATCGCTCAATCAATAAAGAAGATGCATCTAGACGTATACATACAGAGTTTCCCATATGGCTGAAAACATATGTAAATGACGAGGCAAATGAAGTGACCAACAAAGACATAATAGCACTATCTCGTGGTCCTTCATCAATGGCAATATCTTGGAACATTACTTTGTTAACGGGTACACGTTTCACACTAAGGCCTACAACATTAATAAAAAGACAATTAATAGTGGGGTGCATGAAAGGGGTCTTACTGAAGTAGGAGAAGATGATTACTACGGCACGATCAACTATATCATAGAACTAGATTACTTTGGTCTGAAGGACAAGGTTGAATTATTTTATTGTTAATGGTTTGACCCAACAAAAAATAGGGGTACAAAGATTCATCCACAATATCAAATTGTTGATATTAAGATGGATAAATGTTATCGTCTTTATGATCCTTTCATCCTGGTACAAGAAGCAAGACAAGTGTATTATGTCCCCTATCCAGAAATGTGTAGAGATAAGCGTGGATGGTGTGTGGCAATTACCACAAAACCAAGGGGTCACGTGGAGATTGACACCACAGAGGATGAAATGTCTTATTAGTCTGATGGGATGTCACATGTTCTACCAATTGCAAAAATAGAATCAATATCTTGTTTACATGACAAATCACAAGTAGATGTGTTCGAAGAGATTTTTGATTAAAGATTGTAGTGAAGGGATAAAGGATAGTGATTAAACATATTACAATAGTATTTTGTATTGCACAATATTATAGTTTATTTTATGTAGTTTGTATTGCATTGTTTATTTTGTACTTAAGAAACTTGCTGATTCTGATAAATTGTTTACTTTGTGTATTTTGTATTTTGATAAATTGTATTATGTATTTTGTATTATATATTTTGATAAATTTTCTACTTAAGTAACTTGTATTTTGATAAATTGTATTATGTATTTTGTATTGCACTGTTCATTTGGTATTTAAGTGACATATTTTATTTACTCTTTTTTACTTTATGACAACTGATGACTAACAAAGGTGGCGGTGATAAAGGAAAGGCCCATCCTACTAGGGGTAAACCAAAGATGTTGCGATCGGGTAAACTTAATGAGCAGCGGGATGTCATACGTCGCAACTTGTCTACCACTAGGCCACTTCATCGTTCGTCTTCAGCCCCGTCTCAACCATCAACATCAACTGAGAATGTAGCATCTGCTCATACTATAACACCACCATCCCACCCGACACCATCTCACATCCATGCCTCAACCCCTGAGGTATTTGTCTTTATGTCGACTCCAGGTTTAAGTATTCATACCATGGGTGCCTCTTCACAACATTCCCCACATGAGACTTTGGTAGAGAAGAATGTGGAACAAACTTCCGATGATCATGAGGATAGGGTGGAAATTGGGGATCACAACCAAGAGGATGAGGAAGTGGATCAAGGGAACGTTCCTCCTATCGCGCCTGTGAGAGATGATAATGGAAAAGTCATTATACGACCTAATGGTAAAGGGTAAGTTACAACAATTGTTTATTTTCTTAATACTAGAAGCATAAGTATAAACACATATTATTTACTTAATACTTTATTTCTTCAATACATTAATGCAAACTCACTCCTAGCAACGCAGTTGCAGATGCCTTTAGGTATGCCATACAAAAACAATTTCGTTGAGTCTAGCTATGGTTGGAGTGCAACCACTAACATAATTAGACAATATTGGTTTGAAAAGTTTGCGGTAAGCCTTTGAATATAATTATATGTTCAATTCATTTTTCTATCATATATAGGGAGAATTGTGTTAATTGTTTTGTTGATAGTAGTTAGTAAGCTTGGACTGGTCTTCAAGCATATTGGGAAGGTACATCATTCAAGAACATCTCCAACCAAAATAAGACCAATCGAGCTTCAGCAAGAGGCGAGGTTGTCCACACCTCAGGCCGCAAGTCTCATATTGATGTTGTGATTGAGCTCGTATGTATTAAATTTACATTTATCTAAAGTTAATACAATTTAATGTTATGATATCTAATTATGAGTTGTGATCTAATAATCTTGATTTTATTTGTAGAGCAATAACCTTCTAAAAGATTTACTTCCAAATGAGTTATTTTTGACAGCCCACAAGAAGAAAAATGGCACCTGGTTTGATAGTCGTGCAGAATCTACCTACATATGTTCTTTATTTATGTAAATTCTTTATATTACAAATCAACCAAAAAATAATATGATATGATTTATACCAACAGTCCTAGAAGAACAATCTATTTATTATACACGTATTAGTGTAAGTTAGTATGTTATCTATATCTTGATTTGTTTTTTTTAATTTATTTTACAAATTTGATCATCTATTATATTATTAATTTATTCCATTTATCTGGGAAAATTTTAAAAAAAAATTGGACGAAGTACAAACACAACTTGGTGAAACAAGTAAAGAAATTGCTAAAGAAGTAGATGGAGGGACAATACTTAAGTTATGGACTGAATCTGCTGGAGGTCGCACTCATGGTCGAGTTTATGGTACGGGAGACTTGTCTATTAATGTCCGATAGGGGTGTGTATCGCTTACACAACATTCCCAGAATCCTTCTAATTCTATGACTGGGATGTCTTTAGAAGCGGAGAGGGAAACTAGAATTAGAGCTGAACAAATTGCTCAAGATGTAGTGGCCCAAGCTCAAGTGGCTACCAAGGTCGCTAAAGAGGCTAGGGAGCGTTCAAAGAAGTTAGAGAATGATTTTGATGCATTAAAGAAACTTTTTGGAGATAAAATTGACACTTTGCACCGTCAATCAGTTGGTGGATCATCTACTGTGAGTCATCTTCCTTCGCATTCTCATTACGATCATAATTTGGACGACGTGTCACTGGACGAACCTTAATGTCATAGTTATGCTTACTTTTTGTAGTAATTGATTGACAATTATGTATTAAGTAACTTTGTTAAAGTTGTTATTAGATACTATCTTGTTATTTTGTAGTTTGAAAACACATGATACTTTGTTAAGTGATTTAATACTCTGGTGCATTTGTTTTATTGACAATGCAATGCCTTTTAATGTTTCTTAGCTTTCAATTATATTATAGAAAAAAATAAAATTAAGCAAGGGCTAAAAAATCAAAAATTAAAAATTAAATAAATTTAAACTTAGTGTCGGCGAGTTCGACGCTACATTATAAATAGAGTTGACTTTATTTTGACTTTAGCGTCGGTCAGCCAATGCTACCTATTTTGTTGACTATTATTTGTTGACGTTAGTGTCGGCCATCCGACGCAACTGTTTTTCCCCCAAGCTGACGTGGCAATTGACATTTTAGCGTCGGATGGTGTTTGGCCGACGCGAGTCATTAGCTTCAATCGTATTAGCCTAGGCCCGACATCGACGCTAATTCGACGCTAAATCGCCATTAGCGTAAGCTTTTGACCGACGCTAAATCCTATTTTTCTAGTAGTGGCTGCGATAAACTCATTCTTCAAAAAGATTGTCTTGACCACAAATATTTCTAGTAGTAAATTTAACCTCTTCAAGTGAATTTATGTATAATTTTATAATTTTTGAAATATTATTTTACAGTAATGTTCAAGACATTATAAAATTTCTTTTACAAAAGTTTACATTTTTTAACAAAAAATTAATTAAAAATAATTTTTTAAATCATTTTAGCCATTAAAAAATTCGTATTTTAGGGGAAGATTTTTATAATCTTCTAAATATGCTTTCAAAATTTTATTAAAAAAATATAAATAATACACATTCTAAACATTTTAGGGACTATTTTGTTAAAAAAAAATTTAGAGGGATCATTATTTGAAGAAATTTGTTAGATGAACTAAAAAGAAAATATAAATAGTTATATAACCAAAAACTTATTTAACCTTAATCCAAATCTTAAATATAACATTCTTACATGTATTTGGTCATTAATAAAATTCTAAAATAACATTCCATTATGAAGCCTAAATACAATTAATGGTGATTGCAACAAATTAGGTCCATAGCCATTAGCCACGCTACGTTTTGAGTTCCAAAAGAAAATAAAACCGTATAATTAGTAATAAATATCATCCAATAATATTATTATTTTTAATCAATAATTAATTATGTTATAATTATTTCAAAATATTTCAACAACAAAAAATTTGACTAACCTAAAACTTTATAATTTGTAATAAATATCATTCAACAATGTCTTTTATCATAATACTCTATTCATTAACATTTTTTTCAAATTTGCATCTTCTCAATGCTTCTACACTTTTTTAATTAATAAATAAATTAATAGAAATCAAACACAAATATTTTATAAGGTATATTTAATATTTAACGCATATATATATATATTATATATATATATAATTTTATTTAATGTCAAAAATTAAACATTGCATTAATGACATGAAATATTAATTGATCGTAGTAATAATTATATATCAATTTTATTTATTCTTTATTTAAATTTAAATTTCAAAAACATTGTGTTTGTCACATGCTATTTAGCGTGAGTATTTAGAGCAGTGTTAAAAATTGAAACTCACATGATAATTGGCCATAAAATAAGATTGGTGCACGTCATTATTTGGAGAGACATTTGAAGATTTAGAAAATTTTAAGTAATGTAATTGGTCTTAATTTAGTGTAGAATTCATAGGGCACTACTACATCTAAATGGATATGGATAGATGACATGAAAAATCAAGGGTGGATGTTTCTGATCGAACAACAACCAAGGAAGATCAAGCTTCACAAACAACGACAATATAGTAGTAGTTTAATAATTTTAATAGTAATTTTATTTTGCATATGTTTTGATTAACATTGATAGGAAATTAGTTTAGGATATATATATTTTTTTTTAATGTATAATGGCAAATAGCAATTTATAAAATGATAATATGATGAGACATGTAAGGAGGATTGATGGGTCTTCATAGCATGCTAACAAAAATGTTTTTGTACATATTGTCTTGCTCAAAGATAAATATATTACAAAAGCTTAATGTATATTTAGTCAACGTAAGGTTGACTTTATTAGTTTTATTATAATTTAATTATTATGTTCCATCAATTAATACTTATTATATTTACTAATATGTATTTATTAAATTCGATTCACATATTAAATGATGTAAATAATGGTAAAAAAAATTTTGTGGTACTACTACAATTTTTTATTATTATCTTTTTTTGTTTAACATTATAAATTATATAAATTTATTTTTTAATAAACTGAATTATCCTAAATTTATCTAACATGAGAGAAACATATGGTCCAAACAAAACTAGTTGAACAAAGGTTGTATGAAAAATATAATTTGATGTTAAATGAAAAATCACGTGTAAAGAAAAAAAGTATTGAAATCGTATGTAATTTAGCATTAATCAAGTTGAAGTGTAACATTACATTATACATAAATAGTTAATACACAAACGATCATATTTATTAGATAGAGGAATCATAAAAATATATTTTTTTTAATCATTATATTTTATGAAAAAAAGAATTTAGATTAGGAGAGGATAGAAAATATGAATTTAAGTGGTTTACTTTGAGGTATGACAAATTCAACTACTTCTATAGACAACGAACGCATTTAGCTCAAGTAGTTTTCCCATTTCAAATACCTTTTGCTGCATCTGTCCAATCCTTATCAGTCGTGACATTAAATAACAACGAGAAATTAACTCTAAGTATTCCTAGCTCATAGTATCATATGTTTCATTCATTTTTCCAAATCAAGTAATTTTCATTGACTACCACAACGACATCAAGTAATTGTCTTTGGAACAAAAGTGGTTTGGTTCTTAGAGATCAAATCTCCTAACACTCCCTTCAATCTATTAGCTAAAGCTTTAGCTATGATTTTATACAAACACCCCACAAGGAAAATGGGACAATGTCTCGTCAAATTCTATGGGTGATCCACTTTTGAGATTAGAGCAAAAAGTGAAACTGTCACAATTTTTGGTAGTATTACATTATTGGGAAATTCGAACAGAAAATCCATGATATCTTCCTTTTAAAAGCTCCAACAATCATTGATGAAATTTAAGTTGAAACTATCGGGACCCAGACTCTTGTTGCCATCACAACTCCAATGCTGATATAAGTCTCTCATTTTCCAATGCTGATACTTTTGAAATGAAAGTCCATTGAGTTTAGGAAGTCGAAATTTCTTCTCTTTCAAATTATATTCAAAATGATTATCTATCAAATCCTTTATCACATCTACCCCTTCCAATCATTTATCTTTATTCTATAGAGAAATTATTTGATTTTTCTTTCACCATTTCTCCAAACTTGCATGAAAAAACTTACTATTAGCATTTCCCTCCCTCACCCATTTCCCTCGTGATTTTTTGTCTTAGTAAACTCTCATTTGGTCTCAATTTTTTTCAAAACCTCTCTTCCACCTCCCTCATCTTATCAGTATCCACATCAATCTCTTCTTCACCCGCCAAGTTATCCAATTCATTAAGTTATTTGACTGTCCCTTCTATGTCTAAATCTATCCACCCAAAGCCTTCTTCATTCCAACAACTCAATTTCTCTTTCAAAAGTTTCAACTTTTCTTTCAAAATAGAGACTTTTATCTCTTTTACTTGGAAGGATCTCCAACACTTTTCAATAAACGACAAGAATTCTTTGTGTGTTCCACCAACAATTGTTATATATGATGGGCTAAGGAACCTAATTGTCAATGGATCATTTCAACCAAATAGGAAAATTGTTTGAAATATCTCTATCTTAACCCACTAACCTGTTACCTTCCTCACATTTTCACCAATCTTCAGATAGAAGGAATCTATCGATTCTACTCATAGCACTCTCGTTCTATCTAAAGTAACTAAATTCATATTTTCCATGAACTCACTAGAATCCATAATTTTAGAAGAATTTCAACCCCTATTCACCCCTCGCCTTTCTAATTTAGGTGATACTGCATTAAAATCATCTCCCAAACACCACTCCCACTTCTCACTGCCCCTCTTCTGATCCACCAAATTTGCCCATAGCCTCTTTTTTTTTCTTCAATTGAACCTGAAGAGTATATATTTACTATATAAAAGATATATCCTTACGTTTCTATACAAACCCGCATGAAACCATCACCATTCAAATTATATTTCACTGTAAACATTGCATCATCGCTAACTATGATCCCATTGCATTGTTGTTATTGTTCTTTGTATCGCTCTTCGAGCTCCTACATTTTTCATGACACATTGTTACATGACTATTTTTTTTTCGACAAGAGAATGCTTATAACATATCATTTATAATAATGTGATGAACACATATAGAAAACACAATTTTGTTGATGAACATCGTTCAAGATCCCCCTACTACTTAGTTTTAGTATTGCTGGAATTTTATCTTGAAACTATGTCCACCCAAAAATGCATCACTTTCAACGGTGCTGAAGTCAACCATAAGTGCTAAACAGTTGCAACTAAATTGTTGTTGCAAGACCCTGTGAACTTGTAACTGTCTAGCATCTCATAACAACTTTTGATAGTAAACAAATACAACATTTCAACGAGTCATAAAAATTGATCAAACTCATTATGTTGCGATTAGACCTGCTGAAGTAGTCTGCTTAGAGCTATCACGGATTCAACTACTTTTGCAGACAATGAACACGTTTAGCTCAACTGGTTTTTCCAACAATTATCCTTTCAAATACCTTTTGCTGCAAATGTCCATTCCTTACAATCATGGCATTAAATAAAAAAGGAAAATTACAGTATAGTTGTTGCCTCGCCACCCATACACCTTTCCAAAACTATATTCTCACCATTACCAAGCTTTCTTTTAATTACCGATGAGCACCAATTTGTTTCTTTTGTAAAAATCTTTTCGAACGAACACAAATCTCTCCACCAAAAAGAATCGTTTCTACTGTTTGATAAACCTTCTAAGTACAACAACTTTTCATCAATCCTTTAATATCGATATTTAATAAAACTATACCAAATCACCGTCGGAGGGAGACATACCAGTGAAATTTTAAATAAATATAAGTTATTTATTCCAAGATCTCCCTCTTCTGAAGGCAGACAAACCCTATCCCAACTTATTAGTTAATTTCCCTTCATTTTAACCCACCATTACACAAAAATCTTCAATGAATTCTTGTCAATTCATCAATTATCTTATTTGACGCTTTATAGAAAGAGAAGTAAAATAACAGAATGCTATTTAGCATCGAATAAATTCATACCACATTATCCCTTATCGAAAAATATTTTAAGTTCCATCTTGAGAGTCATTTCCTCATACTGTTAATCACTGGAGTCTACATCAAATACTTTCTTGGATTAGCTCCCACCAAAATCCCTAAGAATCGAAAGTGGGTATTATTTATACACATAATAAAAAATTTGACGTCATTTCCATGAAAGAAGCATCTACATTTCACCTATATAGCTTGCTCTTAAAATATTCACCTTAAACTTCGTTACCATCTCAAAACTGCGAATAATTGTTTTAATGCTCCAACGATTTTCCCATGTGCCATCTCCTAGTAGAATGATTTCGTTAACATATTGGGGAATATAAAAATTAATCTCCTCACTAGCTTTGTAACCTCCAAAAGTCACAATCTCCACTGTCTTGGGCATCAAACTTGTTAGACCTTCAACTGCTATCAAGAAGAGAAATGGAGACAAATGATCTCCTTATCTCAACCTTATCCCCAGTTGGAAATCGTTTTTCATACTTTTGTTCTACAAGACTGACATTGAACTAGAAAAGATGTACCTTGGCATCCACCTTATCCATTTCATACAAAACTCATCTTTACAAACATGAACTCTAAGTATTCCTAACCCATCAAGTAATTGTCTTTGGAACAAAATAGGATTGGTTCTTAGAGATCAAATTTCCTAAAACTCACTTCCATCTATTAACTAAAGCTTTGGTTATGATTTTATACAAACACCCCACAAGGAAAATGGGACAATATTCGGCCAAAAGCTATGGGTGATCCACTTTTGAGATTAGAGCAAAAAGTGAAGCTAACACAACTTTTGGTAGTATTCCATTATTGTGAAATTCCAACACAAAATCCATGATATCTTCCTTTAAAAAGTTCCAACAATCTTTAATGTCATCACTACTCCAATATTGATACAAGTCTCTCATTTTCCAATGTTGATACTTGTTGAAATGAAAGTCCACTGGATATAGGATGTTGAAATTTCCTCTATTTGAAACTATATTCAAAATAATTATTTACCAATCCCTTGATTGCATCCACCCTTTCCAGCCAATTATCTTTATTCTATAGAGCAATTGTTTGATTTGTCCTTCCCCGTTTCTGCAGACCTGCATGAAAAAATTTAGTGTTAGCATTTCCATCCCTCACCCATTTCCCTCTTGATTTTTTGTCTCACTAAACTCTCATTAGGTCTCAATTCTTTTCAAAACCTTTCTTCCACCTCCCTTATCTTATCAGTATCCACATCAACCTTCTCTTCATCCACCAAGTTATCCAATTCATTAAGTTATTTGACTCTCCCCTCTTTTTTTTTTCCTTCAATTGAACATAGATATTATATATTTACTATATAAAAGATATATCCCTACTTTTTTATACAAACCTTCACAAAACGTCACCATTCAAATTATATTTCACTGTAAACATCACATCATCCCAAATTATCAGCACAGTGCATTGTTGCTCTTGTTCTTTGTATCACTCTTTGAGCTCCTACATTTTTTATGACACATTGTCATATGAATATTTGATTTGGCAAGAGAATGTTTATAAGATATCATTTATAAAAATATGATGAATAGATGTTGGAATATCAATCATAATATGAAAACTAGAAAGTGATTGGACCACTCTTGCAAGAGCGCGAACAACCTCATTGACTTATCTCATTACAAGCTCAACATGAGAAATTCTATAAAATTTTCCAAAAGAGACGTTTACAATCTATGATGATAGCTCCAAAATCAGAAACATCATTCTTATTGTTGTGGAAGACGTCAACCACTCTTTTCGAGTCTAACTCAAAATCATCTAGTACAAAGGACAGTTCATGAACTCAACGCAAAGTGGTAGTCAAACCAATAACTTCACCCAAGTCCACAACACACAATGATGAAAACCAACTTGTTCTTGCCAACACAAAGTGGCCAAATTTGTAAGTTGTCTAAAAAAATAAGGGATAAAGTGCTTAAAGATTTAACTAATATTTTGTAAAATTAACAAAATTATAAAAAAAATAATTACTAATTATCTAACTTTTTATTTAACAGAGAGACTTAATTAAAAATGATATAATAATTCATAGTTAAATAACCTATTTAAAAATTCCATAATAGTTTGGAGTTATGAAAAATGGATTGCTGAAACTTGTTTCATTTATTTAAAAGAGTACAACTAAAAGTCTCATGAATTTGTCAATTTGCAAGCTCAATTTGAGTGACATGCAACCCACAAAGTTTATTTTTTTACTAATTTGAAGGTAGTAAGGAAAAAGTTGAACAGATCGTTGGATATGCTTCAATTCCAGTCTTTATTATACATGAGAACGAAACTAGTTGGAGACGCTTAGAAAGGTTACAACAAAAAGCACTAGTGATCTAGTGGTAGAATATGCGGCGATAACCTCATATATGCGGGGATAGCTCAGTTGGGAGAGCGTCAGACTGAAGATCTGAAGGTCGCGTGTTCGATCCACGCTCACCGCATTCCAATTTTTGTTTTGTTTTCTACCCTCTCATTATTCGATCAATCTTTCCCAGGTATACAATTTCTAGATTCTTCGCTTATATATTTAATTATTCTATTAATTTCGTCAAAATCTTCCTTTGATATTTAATTACTTGTTATGGAATTAGGTATAGCTTCAAATGGACCACAGAGGGTGATAAAACAAGTGTTTGTCATTTTCTTCAGCCAATTATACAATCCAGTGATAGGTAGTAAGGCTGTTATGACTAAACGCAACAATGTAATTTAAACTTTTGAGATTAGATGATAAAGCAAGCTTATAGTTATAGAAACTTTAACTGTCTTCTACTTTATTTTGTGTTATTATGTGAAAAGATTTATGATGTTTGATATGATTTATGAAGCTGAGAGATAGGAAAGGGAGAACTTCTACTATAAAGAAGAATGCAGGGTCATATGTTGGGCACTAGAGTTCTTTGATTTCACTATAGAGGGTTTATTTTTTGTTTTAATGGTTATCTCCTATCATTTTATTTTGGAACAATTTAGTAGCTTTCCTTATTGTGACTCTTGGAACAGTTACAAACTTTCTCTATGTGAATTTTTCAAAAGGAAAAAAAGAATATATTTATTACTGTATTTGTTTTAGTTTTGTTCCCAAGTAGATTGTCTTAAAATGTAGGGCGCATCAACTAAATTGTAAATAGAACTAAATATATGTTTTAGTCTCTACAAAATTGGGGTCTTTTATTTGTCTGAAGTAAAACTCCAAATTTGTAGAAAACTAAACATGTTTAGCAAATGGGACCTATGAACTAAACATGTTTAACTATGAAGAGGAAAGAAATGGAGAAGATTTTAACTCATGTTTGGTTCTTGACTGAGTCTCATTCTTCATCAGATGTACATGTCAAAGCCATATGACAAATGGGACCTCACATTCAGTATGAACTCGAATCTGTAATTGTTTCCAGTGGCATGTGTGGCCTTGTTACAGGCGCAGATGATTTATTTACTAATACCATCCTCTTACGCCTTGCTGATGGCTTTAGGAGAGGCAACACAGAAATCAGGCTTTCTTTTGTCAGAGTTTTCTTGATCAACCGAAAGCACCACGATAACAGGAACCACAAGCAGTGTCAAGGGTTGTTGTCAATGGCCAGAGTAGCTAACCATTTGGAGTTGTTGAAGCGGGTGAAACCTTTTTTCAATGGTGGATATTCAGAATCCAAAGCTAGCTCTTGTTCTGTTTGGTTGTTGGGCTGATTTTTCCAATGCCAATGCTCAGATATGATACTTAATACTTTCCAGCCTTGTTTCTCTCATGATTGTGAGTTAAATTAGCATTGACTTGTGATCGATGGTGTGTCAGCTGTTAAACACCGACATATGTCATTACATTCAATTAATTTAATTTTTTAAATTATTATTAGTGTCGACGTGTCAATGTCGTGCCTAGTGTTTGTGTTTGTGTTCGTATTATGAGTTTATACCTATCATTATGACTGGATGCATTTATGCTTTGACATATAAGGTTGTTGGCCAGTTTTTATGCATAAAAGGTTGTTTTGGTCAGTTTTTATGCTTTGTCATATGCATTGTCTATTTGTAGTTTTAACAATTATGGTTTGATGCAGATAGGTCTAGAGATGATATATGAAGATTTTATTGTTATCATGCTATTCTCACTTTCAAAACTGGCATTTAAGGATCTACCAAATACTTCGTGCCAATTTTTCATGTACATGTTTGACAGACTCTTTGAACATTTAGCCAATTTTCCTAGCTTCATTGTCCCATTTTCCTTATGTAAAACTAAACTGCCTTTTTTTAAGTTGTAAATATTATATGATGTTTGTGAAACTCACTGCTAGAATTCTATTTCAACAAAGCATACAAACAAGTTAAGGCTTTGTTTGGGATTTGAAGGGGGAGGAGAGAAAGAGAAAGAGAGGGGAATCGTACACATTTTTCGAGTGTATTTTTAAAACGGAATAGAAGATAATACTTATGAATTATATTCTTGTTTTGTTTTGAGAGTAATAGGAAGAGAGAAAAAGAATCTTATTATTTATTCAAATCCCTCCAAAATCCTCTGAAAACATTTTGCAATTCATCTTTTAAGTTATTCTATATTGGAAGTTTGGGTCTTCAATCCTCTTGTCATTCCTCTTCATTCCAAACTCACTAGCAAAAGCATGTGTGATTAAATGAAGCCTTTAGAGCCGACAATGATTCAAACCAACTCGAAAATAATTTGATTCTTGACTTGATAATTAACTCATTGAGCTAAATTCATGAACTAAATGAGTTGAATTTAAGTTGAAAATTGTGCACGTGTGTATCTTGTTGGAAATGATCGTGCTTTAATAGAAATTTGTTGAAAATAGTGATGACATTTATGGGAGCTAGTATTGTTGTGAATTGAAAAAATAAAGAAGTCCCACATAGGATGAATATCACTCACTAGTATGATATATAAAGTGGAGGTATCATATTTGGGGAGAGTCCCAAAGGGTACTCCAATTTTGGGAAGGAGTGAGAATTCGAAGTGTTGAGTAGGGAATTTAATGTTTTTTTGGTGAAAAGAAAAAGAAATCACTTATATAAATATAAATTTATCTTCTTTAATTTTTTTGTATAACTATCTTTAAAAAACAAATAATTACAAAAAAAATAAAAAAAAATCAATATTATTTCTTGACTTTTAAGAAATCATTAGATGGGAATGCAATAATTTTGTTTCTCTATTAAGAGGTCGCATCCCTAACATGCAACCATTGACATTTTTTTATAAAAAAAATTAATGGTTAATTTAATAATTAAAAATAATTATAAAAATCAAAATTATATTAATAAATTAAAATAAAAATATATTTAATAAAAATAAATACATCAAGATAATGTGGTTGAGCACATTATTTGAAAAGAAACAACTATAAAAAAATACAAATTTATCCTTATTTAATCTATTATCAATACAAGAAAAGGAACACCTACCAAAAATACAATTTATCCCCATTTAATTTTTTTTACGTCAGTATTTAAGGGTAAACCGTATTGAACACCAATAAATTATTGAACACCATTTTCTTGTGAGCCAAATCAAATGTATTCAACACCAATAAATTATCAACACCAATAAATTATCAATCCTCTCATCTTCCCATCCTGTTGCGATCAGATTCATCCAACTAAAAGTTTGTCCAAATCTTTTTTGTGTTTGGACAATTGACGAATAAGTGTCTTATTGTCTTTAAGTATCTAAAGCAGAAAACACAATTTTGTTGATGAACATCATTCAGCATCCCCTTCTATTTAGTTCTACTGTTTTTGGAATTTTATTTTGAAACAATCTCAATCCAAAAACGCACATTTTTTACGGCGCTTAAGTCAACCATAAGAGCTAAACAACAACAATTAAATTGTTGTTGCCAACCCCTTTCAACTTGTAACTATCTAGCAACTCATAACAACTTTTATGGTTACTTGAAGTGTTGTATTTGTTACATGCTAAAAGTTGTTCCAACTCATTCTTCCATGGACATACTTGGTGAAGCAGTCTTCATAGAGTTGTTGCGACTTCAGCTTCTTGTGTAGACAGCGGGCGTATCCAGGACAAATGGAATTCCCAGCAATTATCCTTCCAAATGCCTTTTGCAGCAACTGTCCAATCCTTATCAACCGTGACAGTAAACGAGAACAAACAATTGTTGCATATTTGTTGCTCCCCCACTCATACATCTTTCCAAAACCTTATATTCTCACCATTGTCAAACTTTCTTTTAATTATATATCAGCACCAATATGTTTCGTCCACGAAAATCTTTCTGATCGAACACAAATCTCTCCAACATAAAGCATCATTTATATTGCTTGATAAACCTTCGAGTCACAACAACTTTTCCTAAATCCTTCATCAAAATTTAATTAAATAAAGTCAAGTCATCGTCGGATCTAATAAAACTCTCCACAACCATTTACATAATAGTGAAATGTTAAATAAATGTAAGTTTTTTACTCCAAGATCTCCCTCTTCTTTTGAGAGACAACCTCTGCCCCAACTTACTTAGTTAATTTTCCTTGACAACCCATTCCCTTTTAGTTTCTCAATTACTTTATTTGGCGTTTTATAGAAAGAGAAATAAAATCGTAGGACTCTACTTAGCGTTGAATAAATTCAGACCACCCTAACCCCTATCAACAAATACCTTATGTTCAATATGGAGAGTCTTTGCCTCAAATTGTCAATCAGTAGAGTCCGTATCGAATACTTTCTTAAATTAGCTCCCATCAAAATCTCTAAGAATTGAAAAGGGATATTATCTATACTACAAGATACAAAATTTTACGTCGTTTCAATGAAATAAGTATCTACATTGCACCTAGATAGCTTGATCTTAAAAAAGTTCAGCTTAAACCCTGATACCATCTCGATTTGCGAAGAATTATTTTAATTCTTCAATGATTTTTCCAAGTGTCATCTCGTAGTAGAATGGTGTTATCAACATATTGGAGAACATAAAAATTAATCTCCTCACTAACTTTGTAATCTCTAAATGTCCCAATATCCACCGCCTTGCACATCAAACCTATTAGACCTTCAATTGATATCAAGAAGAGAAATAGAGACATGTGATCTCCTTGTCTTATCCTTCTCCCTATCTTGAAATCATTTGTCAAACTTTTGTTCAGTAAGATTGTCATTGAACTAGAAAAGATGCACGCTTGCATCCTTTTTACAAGCATGAACTCTAAGTATTCCCAACTTGCAGTATCATATACTCTTTCAAAATCTTCTTTTGGTAGTATCCAATTATTGTGAAATTTCGACACAAAACCCATGATAACTTCCTTTCAAAATCTCCAACAATCATTGATAAAGTTTAATTTGAAATTGTCGAGACCTAGACTCTTATTGCCATCATAACTCCAAATTGTATCTCTAATCTCCTGTTCATCAAAAGGTTATATAATTTTCTCATTTTCCAATATTGATACTTGTTGAGATGAAAGTCCATTGAGTCTAGGACGTCGAAATTATAGGAACCAATACGGTTTTCTCTTTGGGTTTTGATGTTCACAAAGGTATTTTATGAGAATGATTTGCTTACACTAATAGCTTCATTAAGGTTGTAGCAATTAGAACAATAAAATCAGAGAACGTTACCAGAGGAAGGTACCAAAGGAAGTCACCAGAGGAGGTGATCAGAGGAACACAACATGCATATATGGCTCTGAAAGTACCGTGCCTTTGAAGGTTACAAAGACTGCTTCTGATGTTTAGGTTTGAAGATTAGCTCTGAAGAATGTGACTGATAACTGAATTTGAAGATTACCTCTGAAGATTATTTGAAGATTAAATTTGAAGCATGCCTCTAAAGCTATTGTGTGCTCCTGATGTGGACAAACACAACATGCCTTTGAAAAGTTCATATCAAGCTATATTACCTCGAAAGAGATTGTTCAATCCATGATTTCAAAGCTCATATTTTGCTAATCAAAAAGTTACAACGCACACCAAATGTTTCCTCAAATATGCAACCTCTAATGTTGTATTGACTCTGATGATTCAATAGTTTGATTTGCCCAAATCCACTAATTTTAAGTCCTGCAATTCTACCTCTGACTATTATTATCCAAGAAACGACTCCAACAAGAAATTCAATGGCTCTGATGTAAAGTCAACGACTCTATTGAAAGGATTAACTTTGAAGAAAAGACTTAGTGGAACCAAAATTTCTGAAGATCCAAAAACAAGCTCGAATCCATTACTGCTCCAATCAATCAAGATTATGAAGGAATAATCGCATAAATAAGTTTTTGAACAGAATATGAATTTAGATATGATTCATTATTATAATTGATGGAAATCTTTAACGAAGGTGAAAAAAAGATATCGTAAAAATATTGTTCACAAGAAGAAACACTCATAATTTATATACAAGAAGAAACACTTATAATTTGTTCACAAGAAATATATGATCCAGATTTTATAAGGACAAAAGTGAAACCTTAATTTATTCCATAAACAGATACTCAAGGCTGAAGAAGAAAGTATAATCTCATAAACTCATATATCCATACAACTCAGAAAAACTTTTGAGAGCTTAAATTTCCTAAGTATTCAAAGTTTAAAGGTTTAAGTTCTAGAGAATTACTTTTTTTAAAGAAATATTTTCTAAGTATTTAGTGTGAGGCATCAATAGTAAAAATCTTCTTAGTATAAGCAAAACACAACTAGTTCCGAACTTGTGTAACCCAACTCGATAATGGCTTTAGTGTTCCTCAAGCAAACTGTGGTTTTTAGGTTGTATTGTGAATACTTGACTTGTAGGGTCAATGGGTAGTTTCCTTCAACAATTTGTGGTTTTCAAAATGTGTGAAGAAGACTTGACTTATTGGGTCAAGGAATTTTTTTGCTTCAAAAAGTCTGTAGGTGTCAAGTTGTTTTTCAGAAAACTGACTTATAGGGTCATGTGTTATGTAATTCAAAGATTTGAATTAGTGGTTAAATCCTTCTAAGTAATGACATTGGATGTAGCTATCAAGTTGGTGGTGTACCAGGATATATATGTTTGTGTCACTATACATCTGCACTATTTACTTTACAATTGCCTCTGATTTCTTTAGGTCTGATTGCTACTTCTTCTTTTATAAGAAAGTCATCAAACCCGAAATAGTTTTTGAATAAATAATTAAAAAACAATCAAACTTAGATAAAAACAATTCAACCCCTCAATCATGTGTTGGCACCTTCAAGTGGCATCAAGAGCTTGGTCTCAAGGATGAACACTTTACAATGTTTGAGGAAATATCCAAAGACTCAATATGTTTGGATTTAATGAAGAAGGTTCTAGTCGAAACTTCAACATACCACCTCAGTTTGATGGAGAAAGATTTGGGTACTAGAAGGTGTAAGATTGTTATATTGCTCAAACAAATACAGATGGTTATACTAATCCAAGATACAATTTAGAATTAAACAAGGACTAACTTGAAGTCCAAATTTTCACTATAAATAGATACTCAAGGATAAAGAAGAAAAACATCAAAAAGCATAAAAGAGTAATCTTAGACTTCAAATAGAGAAACACTTATTCAAGTTTGAAATATATTAAGTGTTCTTTTCTTAGGGATTAGGGAGTGAGAGTTGTTGTTGTTGTTGGAATCAACTACTCAAGCTTCAATCTTTTGTATCCAACCCAATAGTGGTTTATTTTCATCTTCAATATTGGGTTTTCGGGTTGTTAGGAGAAGATATGGCTTGCAAGTTCAAGGTGGTTAATTCCTCAAAAGTATGGGGTTGTTAGGTTGTTTGGGAAGATTTTCTTGGAGGGTTAGGTGCTATTTAATTCAAGGTATTTGAATTAGTGGATTAAAACTTTCTGAATAAGGGGATTTGATATAGCCAAGTTAGTGGTGAGCCAAGATAAACCTATGTGTCAAATTATATATGTTGTCATTGTTTGTTGCCTCTGAATCTGCTTTGTAATTTAAGGTATTTGAATTAATGGATTAAAACCTTATGAATTAGGGGACTTGATGTAGCAAAGTTAGTGGTGAACCAGGATAAACCTATGTGTCAAATTATTTATGTTTTCATTGCTTGTTGCCTCTAAATTTGATTGTTTCTACCCCAAGTAAGTCACCAAAATCGAACTAGTTTTTTATTTAAATATAAATTATCAAAAAGTTATCAACTTTCGCAAACACAATTCAACCATCCTCGCATTTTCACTTTCACACTGATCATAATTATGTCTCTGATTTTGACTCTTGAAGCGAATCAATAGATGAAGAAATTGAGGTACTTTATGACTTAACATGATCTAAGTTAATTAAAGTCTTAAATGATTTCTTAAATAAAAACCACAATTTGTCTATAAAACTTAAAGCATTTAGGAGAGTAAATGCAAACATGACTCAAGAAATTAATGTTTTAAAAATTGAAAGAGTTGAGCCTAAAACAGAAAATACAACTCTGAAATATAATCATGTCTCAAAACCTTCAGAAAATGTCATATATAATTCTGATAAATATAATGTAGCATTCCAATAATTTCTAGCTAATAGTATAGAAAGAAGCAAGTATGATTTTGTGATTTATGGAGTTAGTAGAAATGGTAAAAGTGGTCTAGGACACCAAGAAATAATAACTAAGTTAGAACTTATCAAACCTGATGTTTTATGTAATGTTTTCTCCAAGAAAAGGCACTCCAAAATATTGTGTCCCATGTTAGACACATGGAAAAAAAATTTAAGATTAACAAACAAGGACCCACCAAATTAGGGTACCTAAGAACAAAATTTCTATGTTGTCGATGTTCTTAACAGCCAAATTAAAACACTAATCATAGTACTTGAAAGTGGATGCTCATGACATATGACGTGAAAGAAGTCTATGTTCCAAGACCTAACTTTGACCAAATGAGGCACAATAACTTTTGGGAGAATGCAAAAAGGTCACATCATTGGACATGACACAATTGGTAATGGCACATCTCCTTCTATTAAATATGT
Organism: Cicer judaicum; assembly: GCA_037974835.1. Lineage (NCBI taxonomy): Eukaryota > Viridiplantae > Streptophyta > Magnoliopsida > Fabales > Fabaceae > Cicer > Cicer judaicum. Next base: position 6,849,509 of record JBBPBS010000577.1, read on the forward strand.
TTTGTTTGGAAAGATCTTAAATATAATTTATTAAGTGACAGTCAATAAAGTGATAATAACTATGATATTATATTTAATCAAAAATCATGGAAAGCAATTAGTCAAAAAGATGGATTTGTACTATTTATAGGTCAGAGACAAAATAACCTATATATGATTAACCTATTTAGCTTAGATAAACAAGATATTAGGTGTCTCATGTCAGTAAATGAAGAAAATTTAATTGGCACAAAAGGTTAAGTCATGCAAACCTAAGATTAATCTGCAAATTAAATAAACTTTAACTTGTTAGAGGTTTACCTAAGCTTAAATTATGTATAAAGCTTGTCAAAAGGAAAAATAATTTAAGAATTCATGTACCCTTAAGAACTTAGTCTCTACTTTTAAACCCCTTGGGCTCTTGCATATAGATCTCTTTGGGCCAATGAAAATAGCCTCAGTAATGGAAAGAAATATGACTTTGTAATAGTAGATGATTACACTAAGTGGACTTGGGTAAAATTCTTAAGAAATAGATATGACTGCCACAAAGTGTTTAGGATTATAAAAATTAGAAGTGATCATGGAGAAGAGTTTGAAAATGAATTATTTGAGAGTTTTTGTGAAGAGATGGAATCTCACACTGTGACACCTTAAACCCCAAAATAACATTTATAATAATATCTACTAAATTATTTGAAAAAAACTTACAGCCGATAAAAAAAATCTGTTAAAGAGAATAAAAACTTTAATATCAAATTTAGGATATCACGTTTCTCTAAATACACATGTAATAATTCAACTTTGTTTCTCAATTAAAAAAATGGAATATCAATGAACTTGATTTAACTAGAATTTTTTGATTTCATTCCCAAGACTTACTCGTACTAAGTTTTCATATAAAAAAGCATTTGTAATAACATAAGTAAAATACACATTACAACTCTTAATTCCCGGTATCACCTATCAGATTGGGGTTTCTTCCAAACTTGAACTTCGAGACTCATTAACCTGTAATAATTGCGATTTCACAAATGCAAGGCCAAGCTAGTCAAACACAAACAACGAATGAGGTGAGTTTTGAAATCATGTTGATAGTATAATATAAATAAGAGAAATACGCAATTAATCATCAATAAACCGTATCATTACACAAACATTCTTCAAAGAAAAACATCACACTGTATAGTCAAAATCAAGGAAAATCAATACACTTCACTGTAACATCAAATCAACGCAGAAATTATTATCACACATAATACATATTAATCACAACAAAACAATCACAAGAAAATGCAATGCTATGCATGAGCTTAGACTCTACTTCACAATGTGGTACCATTCTAACTCTGAAGTACTTGGTTAGGAGGCTTGATACTATGCCACCATCCCGGTGGACGGACAATTCAAATTGGCCATGTCCTCATAGATCCCCTCAACTCAACCCGAGACACATATACGTGACAGTCGAGGTAAACGTGTGTTGCGTGGTAGCTCCCGACATTTGGGGTGTTACACACACAACTTCTCCTCTCCTAGAAAATACCACAACAAAAAGGAGTTGTAGAAAGAAAGAATATATCTCTTCAATAAATGGCTAGAACAATGTTAAATGAGATAGTTATTGTAAACCATTTATAGGCAGAGGCAATTAAAACTGCATGTTACATTCATAATAGAATTTTAATTAGGTCAATATAGAATAAAAAATCATATGAATTATGAAAGGGTAAAAAGCCAAATATCTCATACTTTAAGCAATTTTGTTGTATATGTTATATGTTAAATACTAAAGACAACATTGGCAAGTCTGATCCCCGCTCACAAAAGTGTACCTACCTTAGATATTCTGAAAGATCAAAGCATATAGTGTTAAATAGGGAAACTCAGATTATGGAGGAGTCAATACATATTAAATTTATTGATAAACAACTAGACCTTAAAAAGTCAAAGCAAGTTGAGGATACAGTAGGTTTACTGGAATCTGAGGAAGCAGACAAACCAGAAGAACCCAAACAATTAGAGGATGCAAGTAAATCAGAGGAAGACAAAATGTAACACCTATATATTTTGTTTTATTTTTATTATCATATTTAAATATTTTATTATTGTTTTTCTTATTTATTAAAAATATTTTATTTTTCTTATATGTGAACTATTTTTCTAGTGATTGTTACTACTAGTGGTTTTCTAACTAATTGAAGGTATCTTGCTATTTTAATTTAGGTGATGTTGCTATCTATGTTTTATTCCAAGAAATTAAATGTTGTGATTTTTAATCTGCTGATGCATAGAAATATTTAAGGTTGGTGGTGTTATTAGCAATATGATAAATTTTATTTTAATGTGAATGTATGCATATGATTATAGAGGGTGCAATTAATAGAATTAGTAAGATCATACTATAATGTATTAAAGGCTAATTTGGAGTGGAACCTCTCAGTGTAACACTCTAAATTTTAGGAAAAACTACTTTTATTAATTAAATAGCATTTTAAATAATTAATTTGATGTTCAAATTATTATAAAATATATGTTAATAAACTTTGTGATTAATTTTCGTTATATTAATGTTTTCTATGATGTACTAGTTTGATACACATTATATCAAATGAACAATATAAATAATAAATATTTTATTTTATTATAATATATATTTCTTTTTAAAAAATAATAGTATTTTAATGTAATATTTTGAATAATAAGATTTAATGCGATATTACGTGTATATACGCACACCCAATTAATATAACATTCTTTTATGTGTTTCACTAATATTAAATGTAAACTTAATTATATTTATTTAATTCTAAAGATATTTTATTTTAATTATTTATTTTATAAATAATTATCTTGAGATAGTGGTAATATTGTGTTTGATTTTCTTTATTTTTATATACTTATTATGATATTGTTGTTATATAT